>JABAYD010057842.1:0-17782 GCA_014822095.1 Diplotaxis tenuifolia
ACCTAGGAATATTTGTAAGAGATTAAGGGATCTTAGGGTTATAGACTAAGCATAGTTTACCTTTGGAACATTGGCTGCAAGACTGTTAAGGACAGCTTCAACGTAACCTCGTACCTCTTGGGACATCCACCGTAGCTCCTCTTCTGGATCGATGGGTTTCCTAACCATCTTATCCTGAAATACAAACAAGATAACATCATAAGTAATCAGTATAAGAATGTTGACCCTTATATAGCATAAAATTTGTACCATAGACTTGGAAGTTCGTCATAGTGATAACGATAACTGGTATCGCATAAGACTAGTGAACATAACTAGCCTAGATTTTAAGGAAAATGAGAAAGATAAAACATTAAGCATAAAAGTTGACGATGAATGATGACTTACAAGTGAACCATCTGAAAAACTCTGTCTCATGGAAACCGGTAAACTCCAAAGACCCAAAGAGCCAACCAAGTTCCACACGAGCTCCTAACTCTAGAAAATAGAGCAAGTCCTTTTCCTTGCCAAGAAGACGGGAACTGCCGGAGATAGGCAGAGTCCAGACACCAATTAAGAGAACAACACTCGACACCATCATCCGGAAACGCGCGCAAAAACCGGAGACAGAAGACCCCACCAAACAAGACCGAAGGACGAGGAAGACAAAGAACGGAGAGGAGGTCGGAAAGCCACCACCTGAGAACCATTCTCCGAATGGTAGAAGGAAACCAGACTCGCCACACGCACCGCCAGGAATCAACGATTGACACCGCCAAAGGAGAGAACACCGACGAGCTCCTCGGAAACGAGGCCCAAGATCCGTCCTTGAGAGCTGAGAGATGGCCATTCCCTTACCAAGACGCCAAGGCAAAAGAGAGGAGACCAAAGACCGCTACACCTCACCGTCGCAAAATCACACCGGATCTGAAACGGGAGAGTCGAAACCACGCCCCACGCGCCTCCAAAGCCAGACAAACACCGCACGGACAAAGAGATCTACCACCGATTGGCGAAGCCCACCCTAAAAGCCGACTCCTACCTCTTCCCCTTCTTCCAAGACCTTGTCGAAACACGCCATCAAGGGGAATCAAGACACTGGGGCGGATACAACTTACACATATATACATGTGCGGATACAACCTATTGTGCGCTCTCCCTCTCACGTGACGGTTGATAAGATTAATAACAACGTCTTCGTATACTTGTTTTTTTCCAACCAGCCTGAGGGATTCATATTGGTATCTAAAGCTTCATGTTGTTTAGAAAATGTGGAAACCTACAAAGTAAATATGATAATTTTCATCATGTTAGTATCATATTAGTTTTTTTTTCGGAACCATACTGAGTGATTCGTATTAGTATCTGAAGCTTCATGTTATCAACCCCAGTGTTCACCAATCAAGAAATTTAAATAAAATTAAACATTTTATATATTAAAATAGAATTCACAGCCTTAGCTCATGATATTTAAAAAAATGGACTCTCATTAAAAATCTTTTAATTTAGACCATCTTTGAACTAATTTAATCATGATATTTTTTTATATCTTTTCATTTTAAATATAGATATATAATTTTTAAAAACTAACAAATCTGTTTACAAGATTTTAACAAGATATTAATTTTCAAAAATTATGTGTAAATATTTTTAACAATTCGTAATTAGTTTTAAAATATTATATATTAAAACAGAAGTCACAACCTTGATTCATGTGTGATATTTAAAAAAATGGACCCTCACTAGAAATCTTTTAATTTAGACCATCTTTTGAACTAATTTAATTATAATATCTTTTGATATCTTTACATTTTAAATATAGATATGTATTTTTTTTAAAAGCTAACAAATCTGTTTAAAAGATTTTAACAAGATCTTAATTTTCAAAAATTATGTGTAAATATTTTTAATAATTCGTAATTAGTTTTAAAATATTATTATACATTAATATATTTTATAAAATGAAGAATAAAGGTTTTAGCTAAATATGATAAATTATATTAAATTATTAAATTTATATATTTTATTTCAGAAGTATTTATGCTCAAAATATAATATGTTGGTAACAGGGGTTAACATTCGCAAACTATATAATACTTTTATAAAAGTTAACATGTATTTCATTAAAGCTAATAATATAAAATATTTGTAACTATTTTAATCATGATATCTTTTCATTTTAATATAAATATATATATACAATTCTAACAAATATGTTGAAAAATATTTTAACAATATCTTAATTTTTCAGAAAGTTTATGTATATATTTTAACTAATTTTTTAATTAGCAAGGAACTATTATTATGCATGAATATATATATATATATATATATATATATATATTCAATTGATCATAAATAACATGAACATAAAAATTATATCTTATTTTTATCTATTTTATAATAATAATTATCTATACTATTAAAACAAATTCATAACTTCTTTAATGTATGATTTTTCTTTGGACCATTCTTTAGAAAATTTATTAAATGTATTTCCTTAAGTCTAATAATATAAAATCTTTATAACTACTTGAATCATAGTATCTTTTGATATATTTTCATTTAAATATAAATATATGTATTTAAAGTATCTAAAAAATTTGTTGAAAAAAGATTGTAGCAAGATCTTAACTTTCAAAAGTATTATATAAACATTTTATTAATTCCATAGTTAGTAAAGAAATAATATTATACATTAATATATATTATGTTATTGCTACCAAAATGAAAAATAAAAATTATATCATATTTGACATATTTTATAATCATAATAATTCTATTAAAATATTACATGAAACTAAATTTGAAAAAATTAAATTAATAAGTTAGTATATTTTGTTTTTATATATATAAAAATTTATACTAAAAATATAATATGGTGGCCAAACGGGTTAACATTAGTAAACTATATAATACATGTATAAAAATGCTAAAATATCTTAAACACTTATATATACAATACTATATTATCTAGAATGAATAAATACAAAAGAAATTCTAAAATTTAATTTCGTATTTTGAAAACGCGTATTGAATTTAGCATAAGTTAAATGCAAAATAATATTCAAATATGTTGTTTCATGCATATGTTAATTCGTTTAATAATCAAACACAAACCAAATAAGATATAAAAAAAAGAATGACAATTTGAAATAATTAATTAAATTATAGTATGTTAGCTATAAATTAATGTATTTGAAATAGTCATATAAAATTTTAAATATATAATTAACGTTACAAATATATACCGGTAATGATATAAACAAATATCTATATATATAATTGAAAATAAATAGCCGCACGGCGGGTCAAAGTCTAGTGTCAATTAAGTCAGATGGTCATCCATATAGTAACGAGAAGCCCTAAACAAATAAATAATAAATATGGTGGTAAAATAATAGTTGCATAGCCGAACTAGTTAATGCAGTATGATTTAAATAAATCAATCTAATCTAATAACTAAAAGCTGGATATAAGCCCCAGACGCAACGTCCACGTAAGCGTGAAAAATCAATCCAATGAGAAGCTGATGGTTTTCCACGTCACACCGCACTCAGCGTGTTTTTGGGCCCAAATTTTAAAATGACCCGTTTTGTCTCTATATTCGTCTTTTAGCCTGCTGGCCCAGGTAGCCCACTAAAATCAAAGAGATTGCAGAATCGCGTTTTGTCTCGATCTTCGTCGTTTTCACTTCTTCGACGATCAATCGACACACGACTTCAACTCTGCTCAATCAATTCATTGAAAGTCTCATTAATGGAGTTTTTTCGTCTTCCTCCCTCAGTGTTTCTTTTATAAACCTCTTTTTCTCTGATTTAGAAAAGAAAAATATTTCAGCTCTCTCCAACGATTTTAGCGATGACTTTGAACGGCAACTCCTCTGTTCCCGGTGTTGTTAACTCGAAGAAGTCAATCGGAAAGGCCGGGGTCTCATCCACTGCGCCGATACAAAAATAATGAGAGTGATGACTCTGGAACTATTTAGGTTTCATCTTCTTCCATAATAAAAAGATGTAGTCTAAACCATTGACGAGAGAGACGGGATCAGTAAGTAGTCTAAGCCACACCTTTAGTCAGTGTCTCTGCTTTTGCAAGTCTGTCATGAAAATGTGATTTTTCTGTTGTTCAGAGACCGACCACTACCGACCTATTCACAGGGATGCTCCATCGTTGGTTGATCTAGCCACTGGCCAAGAGATCCTTGCTTCCGGTATTAAGGTAGTTTCTGGGCACTAGCTCCACGTGTTATCGTTCATGTTCCAAGCTCACGTTTGTTGCTTTTATTCCAGGTTGTTGATCGGCTTGCTCCTTACCAAAGAGGAGGAAAGATTGGGCTCTTTGGTGGTACTGGTGTCGGTAAAACTGTGCTCACTATTCAGGTTTTATCTTTCGTGAAACTGAGATACAAAGTTGTAATCTTTTATCATCTTTGTGTACTAAAGTTTTGATCTTTCGTGAAATTGAGATTCAAAGTTGTAATCTTCTTTTTTTATCATGTTTGTGTATTGAAGTTTTGATTTTTAGCTTATTAGATCATTAAGATGGATTTAGTTTAATTGAAAGAATGCAATCTCTATGTTTATGTTTCTATGTTTTGATTCGTTGGAGAGAGCCGAAAGATTTTTTTTCTAAATCTCTATTTTTTTTTTCTAAATCGTTGAAGAGAGCTGAAAGAATCGCAGATAAAATAAGAGGAAGAGGAAGATGCAGTCGCCGATTCAGCTTCCAGGACCTGAGATGCTACCACCGGAACATCGTATTCCTGTAGATCACCGTTGATCGATACGATCTTCACCGTTGGGGGAGGATTGGAGTCTCTCCGATTGAGCGATACGCAGATTCCCATTTCAATGGATGTGAAAATTGCAGAAGAAATTTGAAATCGAGGGAATGAGTAAAGGAGAAGAAAGATTCAAGAACAGAGTCGGTTTATATATAGAAGAAGGAAGCGGTAAACTGCATTCTAAACCGGCTATTTTTAAATTCAGAACTAATAGCCCGGTTACAGTCGGACCTGAATGGTCATAGAAATATTGATTAATTGTTTGTAAAACTAAACTAAATCGTATTTATCGAATTCATTTGTCATCACACGGTGTTTAATGTTTCTTTTTTTGGTCGGTGTTTAATATACAATTCTATATTAACAAATTAATTAAATTAAATTTTCGGCAAAGAAAAAACAAATTAATTAAATCATATCAGTGATAATCAACATGTATGAAAAAGTATCACCGAAGACCCATCGGTCATAGACGTAGCTAACAAACTACTTAATCACATGGAGTTTCAGAAGAGCAGCAGACGTATTAATAGCCTATTACCACAAACACTAATTTTTTAAAAAGTTACTATTATTTTGTAAAACCAAACACATCGGTCACGGAGGCAGAAAAGAAACTTCTGAAACACATGAGAGTATTCACCTTAGAATACTACTCTCTCTCTCGAATAACAATTTCCATGTTACAAGACTAATATTGTCATAAATCGTTGCTTCTCCCCTTCTCCAGCCTTGGAACTCCTCAAATCTTTTGCTCATGGTTAATAGCCCATGAATAAACAGAATTAGGTAACAGTCAAAAGATCTAAATACCGATTGAATAAAACGTAAGATGTAATGTACACTATATTGGTGTTGACTTCATCTCCTTTGCAATACATATGCCCAGTTGCACTCCTTTCCAACAAAATATTGTATTTCAGATTCAATAAAATAGCTCCTATCTCTTTCTTTATTTACTTACTTAGTCTCCATTTTTCGATATGCTCTTGCTCCCGTTCGCTAATTCAAATTTATTATGGACATAAAAAAACATTTTTCATGGAAAATTAGTTAAACTGAATGAATAAAATATATTTCTCAAAAGATTTTCATCTTAAAACTATTAAATTCAAGCATTTTCCGCGCGTAGCGCGGACATCGCATCTAGTTAATTTAATATTCCAGTTCATTCTATTGCCTTCAGCATTACAAACTTTTCATAGTTTTACAAGCTGTGAAACCACATAGTTAATAGTAATAATTTTTTTTTTACATTTACATTTATATAATCATACTCTTTGATCTAGTGGATTTTGGAAGTAATAGTTATCCCACGAGACGTATCGAGTTAGAGGCCGGGAACTCGTTAAATTGATTGTGTCTTTACTTTCAGTTATAATCCTCGGTCATAAACTTACTTGAATCCTAAGTAAACCTAAGCTTAAATCTCTACGGTACATGTAACATGTTTGATTTTCCAAAGCATATGTGTATAAGTATTCAACAAGGACTATATTACTACATAATCAGACTTTACAAAAACGACAAGAGAACCGCACATACACACAAAAAAAGAAAAAAGAAAAAAAAAGAAGTTCTGATCGATAATATTTATGAATACTATTTTTATTCAACTGGCCGGACAAGCGTTAAGCATCCCGATCCATGATGTCTGAACACTTTTATTTCAAGATTGATAGACAAAAGGTTCATGCAAATTTCAGCTTTATTTATCTATTTATCAATTTATCAAGGCATTGTTCATGAAAAGGCCTAACACAGTGCAGTTTCAAATGAAAACGTTACAATCAAACAAGTAAAAGGAGAACACATAGTGCGAATGTAACAAACCTGGAAACACCAGAGGAATAAGAACAGGGCCGGCTCAACATTTATTTGGGCCTTTGGGCAAATTTTTTTTTATCTTTTAATATTTATATTTATTAAAAATTAAAATATATTTAAATTTTTTTATCATTGACATCTTTATAAAATTTGTGATGAAAATAAATTATGTATATATAAAATATTTTGGGGCCCGCTAAAATTTAGAAATATTTAAAATTTTCTATATAAAAATATGTATATATAAAAAAATATTGGGCCCCTTAATTAATAAAATCGGGGGACACGGGTTTGGACCCGGGACGGTCGCACCGATTGTCCCCCCATCTAAGCTGGCACTGAATAAGAAGCAGAGCTGGGCAGCCTCGGATACTCATCAGGAGAAGGCATAACACATTCATCTCCATTGAACATGATTCTCCTTGGAAACGCCCAACCTTCTCTGAGTGTGAAGTTCCCCACATCCTTGTTTAGCAATATCTCTGTTTGCACATTTCCAAGCTCCCCTGCTTGCAGCAAAACATCATTGTAGAACCGAAATCCCCAAAACACCCCTGTGTCATCTGAAACCACACCAAGAAGTGTTCAATACTATGAGACTACAACATGACCAGTCCATGCGCTTAACCACTAGCCTACAAACAGGTGGTAATAACTTAGTTTTAAATATGAATTTATACTTACTGATGTTTTTGTGATGAGGTGTCATGGGTTTGTAGTTAAAGCTGAAGACTTGTGTAACGTTATTCAAGTTTGGATGACGCACCACTAAGTTCCAGTCAGAGTAATTCTTCATCGTGTTGAGATTCGTTGCTGTGATCTTAACCTTCCAGTACAATTTATAGTTCATTTTGACATGCCAGTGAATGTGGATGGGACACATATGTTTCGTACACTGCACCACAGGTGATACTTCCTCATGTTGATCATGTTTCTGTTCCAAAAGTGACGGCACCACACCAGACCTGAACAAACCAGCAAAGAGAAAAACTCAGGGCTATTTCTTAGGACACAAGGCATGACATAACATTGATAATTACTTGACGCAATGGGAACTTGAGCAGCCGCAGCTACACGTAGGGCAAGGAACAATGTTTTGGTAGTAGAAGGCAGAGAGTGAAACGCGGCATTTTGGTGATCGTGATGCCTTAATCTGCGAGTACACGCACTTTGCCTCCCATGTTGCTGCTCTCAACATCACAGACAACACCAAAAAAGTATGTCAACACACACCACTTAAAAAATATATGAGTAATTTTATCATAAATAGACTTAAACAGATACATTTTTATGTAGCGGACAAGCCGATTAAATAAATGGACCTACATGGACTAACCTGTATAAACTCGTTTATTTTTATATATGATAAACAGATCGCGAGCCAATACTAAAAAAGCCTGTTTAGGCCCACAGGCTTTAAGCCCAATTTTAACGTCTCTATTCAATGCAAATTCGAATTTATATTCAAAAGACAATATACGTTCATTCTAGAAGGATTCTCACATTTGGATTATGCAACATATATGGACAGAAGAAAATCAGTCACAGGTTATGTATTCAAGATAGGAGGTAATACAATTTAATGGAAATCATGTTTGCAGTCAGTAGTTTTCCTATCTACAAGAGAAGCAGAATACATGGCAATTGAATGAAGCAGCAAAAGAAGCTATCTGGCTCAAGTGTCTATGTTCAGAGTTGGGGTTCAAACAAAGCAGTGTGAAACTAAAATGTGATTCACAAAGTGCACTAGCCCTAGCAAAAAATCCAGTTCATCACGAGAGAAGTAAACATATTGACACTAAGTTGCAGTTTATTCAAGACTTAGTTGCAGCAGAAGACATTGCTCTGAGTAAGATACGTGAATCCTGCGGATTTTCTGACCAAGACTGTGTCAGGACAGAAGTTCCAGCTTTGCTGTGAGCTTCTGAATGTGAAGTAATCCGGCAGGGAGTGACTCGAGGTGGTTCAAGTTGTGCGATTCCCATATGAGATACATAGAGACAACAAAAGAAAGGTCAGTATGTACAAGTATAAGAATAAGTTAATGTGTTACTATGGAATCAAAACAACAGGGAGTGTGTATAAAGAAAGAGGAATCACCTGGAGGATAAGCAGAAATGAGACAGTGCTCGGTTCAAGTAGAGTCAATTCGATTCCCAAGACATTCCTGGGATATTTCAGCGTGTGCTCTCACCAGCAAAGCTACAGACAGAGAACAAAGGAGTTAGTCCAAGCAAGTTAGTACATTTTACAGACCAGAGCTGTAGAGAATATATGGTTATGAGTGTATTGATAAATAATAACAAGTCGGATAATCATATGTGTTTTGAAAGGAGTACTCAACTTGGGTTACTGAAGCAGTGTTGTCAACAGTGATTCGAAGTTCAACCCCGAGGGATATAGTTCTCAGTAGACGCATCGAGCATACCATCCGTATCTCGAGTAAAGTCGTAAACTGAAGCTGCCTAACTAGGAATCTAAAGACACGAAACAAGTATTGGAGTTAGACTCGGAGTACATCAATGTTAAGTGTTATGAGATCCGGTTGAAGGCAAAGAAGTTATTACCTTCCTCTCGTTTTTTGAGGATGAATGGTGATTTTGAAGAAGTATCACCGGTTATTGAGCTAGATTCGTGTCAGAAACCAAGACTCAAGCCTCTGGAACAGACAAAGACACAGTGTGAAGCATCAGAGATCAATCGAGTAAATCGGCTCGTTTTTCACTTCAAATATCCTAGACTCATCGATATATTTGAGAAAGAGAGAGTTCTAGATGTACCTAGTGTTAACGAGGAAGAGGTTGATAAGCGGCGGTTCGGTGGAGTCGATGAGATCTGCCCGCCCAAGTAAAACCGTTAGAGAGAGAGACACTAGAGAGAGTGAAAGGTCAAGTTGGATCTCGTTCACTCTTGGTCAAAGAGAGTGAGTGGGCTTTTGGAGAATTAGAAATGCGTTTGGGCCACCATTGGGGCTAAATCATTTTGGTGGAGATTTGTGAAGTTATTGGGCCAGTACTCTTACAAGTATTGGGCCAAAGTCTGTGAAGCCCACTCCAACAACCTATACACATGTATACACGAATATAAGACATGTGCTATGCATGGGGATTAGGTTAACGTGAGCAACATAAATGATTAAGGCAAAGGGAGGCAAGCAACAAGAGATTGAGTACGAGATTATAGACACAACAAGATAAATAACTTAGGCTTAAGCTTATTGTATCTAGGTTGTTAAAACTCTCTCTAGCTACGTCGGTTTGATCTTTTGTAATTATACTTTTTGATCTAGTGGATTTTGGGAGCAAGAGTTCTCCCACGAGACGTACCGAACTAGAGGTCGGAAACTCGTTAAATTGATTGTATCTTTACTTTCAGTTATAATCCTCGGTCATAGACTTACTTGAATCCTAAGTAAACCTAAGCTTAAATCTCTATGGTACATGTAACATGTTTGATTTTCCAAAGCATTTGTGTATAAGTATTCAACAAGGACTATATTACTACATAATCAGACTTTACAAAAACGACAAGAGAACCGCATAAAAAAAAAAGTAGATGTTGTGATCGATCGAATAGTAGAAAAAAATATTTAATGAGAAAAGTTATACATCAACTAATTTGGAATTAAACAGAAGCTATATTACTACATAATCAGACTACAAAATTCAAGAGAACCACAGAAAAAAATAATAATAAGATATACAAGTATAATGATACTAGTGTTGACAAAATCAATTGACTTGAGATGGAAGGGAGAAACAAACGTTTTGAATAATTTCTTCATCGCAAGCTGAAGATTCGGACACTAATTCTACAAAACAAAAGAAGTGGTTGAGTGACTGTTAGGCCTGAACGAAGAATTCTGCATTTGTGAACACTCTTAACTCTTTTCTTTCTATTTTAGGTTTTTACATATATTTATTTCTATCTAGCTATTAGCTGTAAAGCAAACTCGGCTTTTACCTTATATGGTGTACTTTGGTGCGTGGAAGCTATTAATTCTATAAGTGTTAAGAGAGATTATACAACACTTCACGTTCTCTTCTTCTTAAGATGTTAATTTTAGTTTTGAGTAAATCGTAAGGTCATGGATTAATCTGGAAGGAAAGACTCTGTTATATAGCAGTTACTAAACTGTGCACAGAAGGAAAAAAAAGAAACTGTAAATTACAATTATAACAAAATTATTCACATGCAATTAAAAATGTTGACCAAGGGGGTACATTAAAGATTATAGACGAGATTTTGTAACTAGAGTAGAATATGTCAGGAAGAGATGCGTTTTCATTAGCCTCAAACACCAAAAAAAAAAACTCTTTTCACCCGCTCTTTTTGGAATTCTGGTTTCTCTGTATATCATTAATCACGTATAGACGAATCATAATCAACAGTAATGGGCCGTCAATAGACTAAAGAAACTACAGCATCAGTTTTGCTGAGAATACAAACCAATTGATCATTAATTATGATCCGGTTTGGTTAGGATTTGTGAACTGAACCATATGGTTCAGTAAGTTTGATCGGTCACGTAACTTGGGTTGCACTTTGTTTGCATGTTCAGTGTCATTGTACAATACTATAGATAAAAACAAAACAGAAGAAGTGGTTGAGTGATTGTTAGGGGTGAACGAAGAGTTTTGCATTTGTGAACACTCTTAACTCCTTTCTTTCTGTTTTAGGTTTTTACGTATATTTATTTCTATCTAGCTATTAGCTGTAAGATGTTAATTTCACTTTCTCTTTGAATTATTCGGAAAGTTTGAAGACGACACTACATCCGCCCCTTGTATCACCATCGACATTCGGACTCTATATAATGCTAGGGGATGTAAAGAAGTGAGATATCTAATCTTTAACCCTTAGAACAAAAGCAAAGTGTGAGCAGAGAAAATGGATGTCAAAGGTAAAAGCATAGTTACCAGTGAAAGTGAGAGAAAGGAGGTATCGTGGGAGGAGGATGTCCCTAATGAGCTGATCGTCGAAGTATTCCAGCACTTTACTCGTGAGGAGGCACCGATGATGTTCGGCATATCCAAGAAGTGGGACAAAGGTATTATGGATAATTGTGACTGAATGATTCTATTGATTATCTGAATATACAGATATATAGCAGAGTACAATAAGGGTTTCCTATACTATGATATTTACAGAATCTAATTTCCATATATACTCTCTACAGTTATATGGGAGACGTCGTTGAGCAACCCCTGCATATTGTTCATTTCTCCTGACTCACGTAACGACACCCAACACCTGTGGCTCCATAAAGTTCGCCAAAACGAGCCAACCGAGGAGTGGAGCAAAACACCTAAGGTCCAGATTCCCATGTTGCCTTGTCGTCTGCAGTATATATCTCCCGGGAGTTTTCGCGGCTGGTTCTGTTCCTACAACAAAACCGGAAAGTCCGCTATGGTAAACCCTACCAGGAGCGTTTATAAAATGCTACCGAAGGTACTATTTGATTATAACCATCGTGTTTAGATATTCTCTTTTAGATTCGTATATAGTTCTTACGATCTCTCAACCAGAGCCGTCATAATAGAAGCGCAGTTAGATTAAATGACCAGAATATCATTAGGTAGCAATTAGACCGTTTAAACCATATCAATCAACATCTTTGATTCTCTCATCTAATATTGTATTGTTTACCCAAATTCTTCATTTGTTACAATGGACTCTGCTCTCAACTATATATTGTCATATGAATATAATGAACAATTTCAATTCCTCACTTTCAGGTACTCAAACTAAATCCGGCAGAGGAAACACACTACTATCTTGGATTTGATCTGGAAAAGCATATCTTGAAGGTCTTCTGCTTCATTAAAGGATCATGGAATAGCAGGCTTCAAACACTCAACCTACTCGATGGAAAGATGAGTTGGGAAACCGTCGGCAATACTTTAAGCCCTCTTAAACGCCACGCAATCTGCTCGGGCGGTAGCCTGTACTTCATATATGAAAATGTGTTAGCATGCATCGACCTTAAGACAGAAGAGCGCAAGATTATCCAGGGACCACCGATTGGGGCCAAGCGTTTTGATAGACTGGTGAATGTAAATGGCAGTTTAGCACTTCTCTCCAAATCCATTCGAACATCAGGCGCTAGAGCTGTTTGGACTCTTGACACAGGTTCCTCCTGGTCGAAGCTACCCTACGAGATACCGCCATTCCCTCAAGCCACTCCAAACAGAACATACGAATGTCTCGGTACCATTGCTGGTACGACCCGGTTTATATTCCAACCTTCTCATCTCTTAAATGAAGAACCTCTTCATGTCATTCACTTTGATCCTAAAACTTCAACTCCGCCAGTAAAGGTAACTATTGGTTGCCAAACCAGACCTCCTTCGAGGTTTGTTGAAGGCATTCTGGACTTTGTCGAGACCCCCAACAACTTCAAGCCTTAAGATATTTATAATTGCAATAAACGCAAGTTCCTCTCTGTGTAGGAATCTTGTTTTAATTTGTGTTTTTGATTTATAATAAGCAAGACCTGTGTGTGTAGGATCTTGTTCGTTTGTGCTTAATTATATTAAGCAAGACCTTGTGTGTTGGATATTGTTTGGTTGTGTTTCTTATAACTTTTATAAGACAAAAAGTTATATGTTAAGGTATTTTCTACAATTTAATCTTATAAACCAGCGTTGATAATGAACATACCGTTCAATGACTATATGATCCATCAACACACGCAACCTCAGTAGGCCTTTTGAGTTAATTAATACCTATAACAAAACTAGGTTTAAACCATCATAGTTACCTCAGGGTTGTTATTCATTACCAATCTTTTTGGATGAGGATCCCTTGCAGCCTTAATGTTACCCCTGGAGTTAATCACCCACTCTCTTACGTACTATATATGTAATCCAAGATGGTGGTGCTCTAGTCAATGTGCTTCTTGGCAGCAATGGAGTAAGCCAGTAGCTTGATATTGAAAGCCTTCTCAAACTCCTTATCACATGGCATCGGTTTTGTGACATCCACTTGGCCTAGCTAGCCTCTCTATATATGTAAAAATTAAAAGGCCTTCCTTCTTTGTCAACACCATGGTAACCTTGAGGGAATAGTACTACTTGACTAATTCGTCTATTAATTTCCTTGAAATCAAAGTCCTTTTTGGAACAAGAACTCGAAGTGATAAGCAACTAACTACTCTTTTATTGCTTGTCTGAATGAATTACAATCTCAAGATTACACAAGAGATCTCTCCGTCTCCCTTACTCTTTCCTAGAAAATGGCCTAAGCTCAAGAACAACTAAAGCAATCGTATATAAGCTAGAAGACACTCATGCAAGTCTTTATCACCATCCAAGTCTTTCACTCAGCCTTCATAAGTCGCAACATTCAGGAGAATTGAAGTGTCAAAGCGAGACGAATACCATAAAATGCTGAAATTCAATACTACTGTGTACCTAAATTCAAAAGATTAAATAAAGAAGCACACCTCATCGACACAAAGACGCGCGGGATCTTTAGCCATCTCAAGAACAATCTTTATCAACGACCTCAACCCTTTCTCTGGAGATATAAGATAAGGTTGATAACCATCTGCTTCCAAAACAACCTGATATATTCAAAGACCATTCTGTTAAATCCAGTTAACATGTCTCGAGCAGAAAAATTTAGGAAAGAAGAAGACACACACCCTTTTAACATTGTTCAAGTCAAAATGTCTGTCCAACGGAAGCTGCTTGATTCGGTTGGGGAAATTTCCTTCAAAACTTGCAACAACTTTCCAACCACTTCCCTGAACAAAAAAAATTGTTGGAGAAAAACGTTCACCCAGTTCCAAAAGGACTTCAGCATGAACTTAAAACATACAAGTTAAAAACATGTAATCCAACCCCTCAGTGAGCTTATACACTACCATAAACCTCAACTATCAGATTCATGAGATTTCACCCAATATAATGTGATCTAACTACCATCAAATTTGAAATGGCTGATAGCTGATATTTCGACAGTTCCTCATTTTTACGTAATTTGGGATTTTCGATTAAAGTTTAGTTTATTTTACTTATGTAGAAAAGTACTTACTTCACCACCAGCCAAGTGGAGAAGAAATTTTTCCTCAAACTCACGGCAAAGCTCCAAAGCTATAGCCCTTGTACCTTCAGCACTGTTAACTAGTTTCTCTCCAAGCCTCGCTAGCTCATTCTGCACCATTTGAGACTTACCCTGGAGTCTGTACAAAGAATTAGAATAATCAAAACAAAAAAAAGCCGCTTAAATGTAAGAGACAAGAAAGCATCTCGGAAAAATATATTTAGCTTGTCTTACACCTAAATGCAGTATCTACACAACTTAGTTATAATAACTACCGTCACAGATTAATAGGTGAAACAATTGGTCCAACTTTCACTTTATCACATTGATGACGAAAGAAAATATAGAGAGAGGAAGCAATACCCAGACAAGATATTTAGAAGCCTGAGCTTCATTCTGCTACGTATCTGGCTAGCAAGGGTGACTACCAAGGCATTTCTGCCAAGCTTACTTTGTGGAGCCCCAGTCAAAGTTTTATTCAGACTTTCACTTTCAGCACGCCATGCGGTTTCTAAGGAGTTCTCACCACTTCCAGAGTGTGCTAATGCAATTGAAACGGATTGGCCAATAAGAGCAACCCATGGGATGTCAGTTGTTTTTGGCGGTCTTTGATTTGAGAGAAGAGCCTGAACAGCTGCGAGGGCTTTCGGGTTCTCTGCAGCCTGGTCAATTTTCCCAATTATGCCTACTGTCCTAGTGCCTAGTAAAGTAACAGTCATTAGTGAGAATAAAATATAAGAGAACTAAGAAAGCCAGATTGAAAATACAGATGTGCTGACTCTCTGGATCATGCTCCTTGGCAATCTTGAGGGCCCGAGATGATGAAATTTCAGATGCCTGGCTAGCAGGGACAACAACCAGCAGTATGGCATCATTGTGTTGCGCATATTCAGCAATCTTGCAAAGAGATCCAAACAAGAAACAAAAGTTTCAATAAGGAGTTAAGGACAAACACAAAAAAATGAATATACGTAGGCATTTCAGCAGGAAGTCCAAAGCTCACCATTGAATCATCCACAATTCTCTGGTCCAGTCCAGGAAGGTCAACTAATTTCAGTGGTGGAGCTGCAAAATAAAGGGCAAAAGTAATATGTTATGATGATCAAATAAAATTTAACAATAAGACAATGCAGGTCATATGTTACTACTCAGATTCAGAAGAATTTAAAGCTCCATTAGATATATTATATGATACCCACCAAACTACAGATACTGAGCTCTAAAACAGTGCACTAGATTGTATATAGAATGGGGGTGGTAACTTATTACAGCTGACCAATTCACTAATATCAAAAGTATATTCATCCACCCAACTTACGTTAACTAAGGAAGTGCTATCTTGCCACCAATGATTGTGCAATTTAAAGAAAAAGAAATGTACCTGTACTGGTACGAAGTTTTTAAGTATATCTCATCACGATTCTTCCCTGAGGCACCTTTGCTAAGTCTATCCTGAAGATTATGTCTCAGAGCACCTATAACATACCCGTGTAGAGCAGAATGGTAATAATAAATTATGAGAAGATTGATCAAATGCCATTGTTGAAATTGCATAAGATCGTAGAGGGAGGGAAAGACTTACTAGCCGAAACTTGTAGAGATTTATTGTCGATTTGCAGCATAATCGCCTTGCTGCTGAACGAACTCTCCCTGCTCAAGTCAATTATAATAGGAGCCCGTGTAGCACCGTTCTCACCCGTTGGCTGTTCACCACAGCAAGTGTATCCAACACCAATCAATAAGCATAAGAATCTCACATAAGACTCAAAAATGTACCAGAACAGGATGCCCAATTAGACTGTTTAGAACAGCAGACTTTCCAGCTCCCTAAAGATACATAACCAAACAAATAAACGATGAATGCGTCAAAGCAAAATCAATCCTAAGAAAAACTAATCGAAACTCAGAAGATCGCATTCCGATATTAACAACTCTCGAATCTGAGATAACTCACCACATTGCCTAGGGCTACGACGTTGAGGAAAGTGGCTGGGCGTCTAGAGGAAGAGGAGGAGGTCTCATCGGGATCTTCGTCGGCGAGGAGAGACGCCGCCTGTTTCATCGAATCTGAGAGCTGAGACAACTCATCCATCGCTTCCATCACGCGCGAATCGAAGATTAGAGTAAAGAGATCTGAAGTCACTAAACCAGATCTGACCGGGACCGTAACCGGCGGTTAAAGGCGCGGAGATACAAGGGGTGTTGGTATTGAGAGCTAAGATATGTTTTGGTCAGTCTCCGTGAGCGAAGACGAGGTCGTATATAAGAAGAATCAAAAAGACACGGGCTCAATATTCAAATTTTCAAAAATATAGGGGGGTTTCAAAATGGGTAAACCAATTCAATCCAAATCATATCCAAATGGTTTTAAGCTTACTACCATCTTTTTATGCGCTACGCAAGGATTATATTTAATAAATTTTACCATTATTTTATAAGAAAATTATTATCTAAAATTTTCTTTTCTTAATTTGTATAAATTGGCAAGAGAATTAGCATAAACATTATGCTCTCTATTATCCAATCAACATTTACCTGAGAAGCATTTCAAAGATTTACTAAATGCTAATGCTCTCTAATTGTTCTAGGTTCAATGCTCTCATATAGAGCTTTTGGAAAACCATTTATATTTAGAATCTATATATTTTTTTAAATAACTATATATAATTAATTTAGTTTTTATTAATTAATATAAAACGTATTTATTAACACAAAAAATATTTTAATAATAAAAATATTATATTTTTACAAAAATAATTTGCAATTAAATATTTTCAACTTTTTAAAAGAAAAATATTTCACATTTTAAAATATAATATAATTTGTAAATTACACATATCATTCATTATTTTTATTAATAAACATAACATAACATATATTTATTTATGTATAAAAACACACACACATTATATATATATATAAATTATTTAGACACTAATAAATAAATTATATATTATATACTATTTTTATGATAATTTTATATATGAATCATTTACTATCTACCTATAAATAAATAATTTTATTTATATATAATTTATATAATGTATTTATTTTATATTTTGATTACAATATTAAAAATTATGCTATATCCAAATATAATTTAATATTTTGAATAATACAAATTTGGTAACAACTTTTATA
>JABAYD010057879.1:0-12635 GCA_014822095.1 Diplotaxis tenuifolia
TGACTCTATTATATTGCATTAGACTCTAACACATGAATCACAGAATACAATCGAATTTGACTTAAGAATATAAAGGCCTAAAACGAACTGAATGCCTTAGAAAAATTCAGGGTCGAATCATGAAACCTCACCGGATATAAAATCCGGGTTAGGGCGCTTTACTAAGAGTGCAGGAAGATACGTATTATTGCTCACCAAGCCAAGGAGTTCCTTGTGATTGCGGTACCGGAACGCTCTTGAGATATAGGGTTACGGCGTACATTGAACCGGCCCTCAAAAGGTGTTTGAAGGTGCTCAAATGGTGGACGAACAGTTCCATGCATAAGGTTTGCCTGAAAGACGACAACTATAAACGTTATCTCTGCTATGAAATCGGAAAGTATTAAATTTGCTTTAAATTTGAAGATGATAACGTGTTTGCCCCCAGAATTACTTTTGATTCAAGGAGAAGCATATCAACACCCATAAGCTAGCCGGATTATTTCACATTTCGGTCGGGCTTCAAATCGCCGAGTAGTTGAGAGGATTTTTCCACTATAATCTCATAAAGATGTTGAAAGAAAGAGATTAAGAGGAATGAACTGATGATTATTTGGGAAGAAAACTTACATATTTATAATGGAGGGTTCACACAAATGAATGAATGATGGGGTTCATTGAACGTGAGATCGTTGAGAAGTGGGGAATTGGTGTTAATCTGAGCGTTCATGAAGAGGCATGAATCCAGACAACTTTTGTAACGGTGACCGTATACATTCTTGGGTTGCATAAGTTCAATCGCGTTGTCAAAGTTGATGGCTTCCAAAACGATCTTGATAGGAATTAATGGTGACCGGTGAAACAATCGGATATCAATTGTTGGTTGATTGAACATGAACCATTGCATGGCGGCAATGCTCTCTAACTCTCGTCGACGGAGTTTTGGAGAAGAAGCCACATGTGATCTTCAGTCAATATACATGAAAAGCCCAAATCATATTTCCGTGTAGTCCAAATTTATAATTCAAAACACTTTAATTATAACTTAGCGAGATCCATTAGTAAACGTTCCATGGACTGTGGCATGTATTGGCTATGGGTGTGAAACCAAATCGTTCCTTCTTTGACCTTAAGGTCAATATTATAAGTATGATTCTTCTTTAGTCTACTCGGACACTACTTCACATTTTCGGCTCCTCGTCTGACCACTGATTCCCATTTGAAGAAAATGGTGGCTCTGATACTGGTTTGAGCCATACTTACCATTACCAAGACGGTCATTTCCACTCTCTCAAAGTAAAAGGCTCCTGAACCTGGGGAAGAAAGCAGACTTGAACTTAGCAAGAGCCATTAGTAACCAGCGTTTAAGTGAAGAGGAAGAGCATTCCCACTCTACCACGTGTCAACACCAATCTTCTCTAATTAGTGACGTGGATCCCTCAGGATGAGAGATCTCTACTTTATAATAATAGATATATATATATATACATTTGCGTAAGTGATTAACAAAAAAAAATCATAAGTAAGAGATGACCTTATTTATCTTTGATTCTTGTTAATCGAGTTAAATTTCTTAAAAATGAATATCCATATGCTCTTCGATATAAATATCAGATTGTTTGAAAATAATAGTCAAAATTTTGATATTAATTGTCGTATATAATTTATTTTATCAAAAGTAAGAAAAAATAAAAGTTAAGGATCAATTTATAATTGAAAAAATTCAGATTAAAAAATGAAACAATAAACAGTATAGTTTTAAAATTGAAGCAACACTATTCATTTCTTCATTTTGAAGCAAGAAATAAAGCAGCATTTAAGCAAAATTTTCTTCGAAATAAAGCAAAAATTGCTTCGAAATAAAGCAAAAATTGCTTTAAAATGAAGCAAAAGTGAAAAATTAAGCATCATTAGAGATGGATTTAAGATGTCATCATTCATGTGAAAATCTTGTGCACTTTATTCCATCGATATATCATCAATACACATGATGTTGATAAAGCATCCATTAGAAGGTAATGTTTATAACATTCAATTAGACATGTATGCGTAATCAGTTCATAACATTTTTTTTGTAAATCATGGCAATACAGCCAGTCCTTCAACATTGACTCATATTCAGGGTATTTATCCAACAGTAGAGATGACAGATAATCAGTTCCAATATGATCCAAAGCTTGTTCGAAAAGGGAGAAGTAGCATTGCGTATTTTATGAAGAAGGCATAGATTTTGCAATTGTCAGAATCAACCCCACTAAGATTATGCCGCATGTTCAGTTTGGAGTTTACAGAATGTGGTTATGGGTCAATGGGTTGTTTGCATTGGGGGAAATGGATATTATTCAAACTCCATCACCAAGGGAATTGTAAGGTAAACAAAATTCAATATCGTTTACAATTTGACTATTTATTATTGCAATTACACTAACATTTTTCTTTGTTTCTATTTTAGTCATGTGAATCGTACATTTAAATATCAGAAAGACTTCAAAGTTTACATGTAGGCCGATTGTCCAATCTGTGAGGTAATAATATACATTTATATTTTGTTTGTTTCTATTTTGATTTCACGGTACCCAAAGTTTCATTTTGCGTTTTTTAAGCCATAGGTTAATTGTGGAGCTCAACTTTTTGATCTGGATAGGAAATTAATTGGTCTTATGACTAATGAATACACCAATGTTCATGGAACTAGGTTTGCTATCCATGTTGATGTGTCTCCTGGCATTATGGAGGTAAAGTATTTCTTTGGTCAAAAAGGTTATCCATGTTGATGTGTTTCCTGGTAGTTGGAATATTTTGTTAGGAATCGAAACTTCTTATGCGTTTAATCCCTGAATGTTCTAAAGGGGTAGTTGAAATATTTAGGCAGGAATTGACCACTTTTGTAATCTTTCTATGCGTTGCTATATATTGGCAATGAAATATTTTTGCACATCTTTTATTATTTCCAATATTGATGTAAATGAGTTCATGTTTAACTTTGAGTTCAGGTTTATTTTTGTATTATTTTCTCAATCTATTATTATGAATTCAGTTACGTTTCATCACTTAGTACATTGTGTTTTATGACTCGACAATCATTGTCTTAAATGTGGAGTAAAGAATATCATCAACCATACTATTTTTAAATGTCCAATATATAGATATTAACATTTTTTAGCAACAATACCATCTCCCCCTTTGATATTCCATACCTAGAGTCATAGCGCAAATGTAAATAATCTTTTTTTACGAAAAAATTGAAATTAAATACCCTTGGATAATCCTTTATATTTGGAAAGCGACAATGACAAATTGTCCAGAGCAATACAAAAATCTATTAGAAACTGTTAGACGTGCTAAATCAGAATATGTTATAATTGGTTTGAGAATAGTACAAGAGAGGAAACACAAGAGGATCGACAATCGCTTAGACAAACTGTAACCTCAGAGATATGTATGACTGATGGTTCATGGACACATGATGTATTCTCTAGTGTTTGTGGATGGAAATGCAAGAATTCATGAGTGAAAATATACTTATGAGAGGTAAAAGCCAAAGGAGAAGAGTTTCATCCTTGTATACCGAGCTTAAAAGGATTTTCTTGTGCTATAGAATGCATGCTAAAATTGTTGACATGTCTGTTATTGATTCGAGATCCAAAAGCATGGCTAAGCTTAAAAGGATTTTCTTGTGCTATTGATTCGAGATCCAAAAGCATGGCTAAGCTTTTCCATCTAGATAAAGAAGCTATCAATATTGAAGAGTAGATTTACTCATTTCTTTATTGTGTTTCATCTTAACTCTGAAAATGTTGTTTCAGGTAAGATAGCAAAAAAAAAATCATAGGAAAATGTACTACGCTTATTCTATTCTGGTTTAGATTCACAAACCACCTCAAATTTAAGTAGTACAACGATCAATTGATGAAAAAGGTAATAATCAGTTTCTACCTTTCAATTTTGTTTTAGTATAATAAGAAAAATGATTGCCAACTACGAAGTACTGGTCATCACATGATTAATCATGCAAAGTAAACTAATATATGACTAGCTCTACAAAGTATATGGTATGTATCTCTCAAGTTTATGATCTCATGTAATTTACATCACAAGCCTAGTTACATTAACCAGAAATTGCGACGTGTATGTCGGAGACATAACACCAGGACTTTCTCCATTTCCTCAATTAAACCCGACCCACAAAAGCACACCGCCCCACAAAAGCACATTTGACCCACAAAAGCATACTGACCCAAATTAAATTAAACCAGGCCGACCTAGCCCAAATAATAACATAAAATAGATTTGGGCCTAAAATTTTAATTGATGACCAAAAAAAATATTTCAATTGTTTGAACACTTATCGCCCTCACTCTCAACATTACCATCTTATGCTTCTTCATGATACTCTTCAGTGATATTATATTTATCTTCTTCAGGTAACTTCGTCTGTTCTTCATGTACCTCTGACTCTTTATCCTTTTCAGTAAAAACCTTTTCAATGTATATGCCTTTGATAGGATTTGTGATTGTTATGTTTAGAAAAAAATATTTTGATGCACAATGTTGATTCAGCCCTTGGCAAATGAGCTGTGGTCGTACATTTGGTAGGTGCTAAATCTAATTTTATAATTCGTCTTCTTTTGCACGCTGCTTTCCTAATGATTTAGTTTTGGCCAAAGTCTTCATGTTATCTCTTTTGTTCTAGCATTTTTTTTCTTTTGCTGTTGTATAGAATCTTGATTTGTATGAATTCAGTGAATAAGAACTTTGATAATAAGAATAACTCTCTTATTAATCTCTTCAGGAAAAAACTCAAAATCTTAAGCTCTCAATCTCTTAATCACAAAACTCATAAGTTATGCAACACACTTGCATCTCCTTATATAGGATTAGATATCTCATAATCTCTATAAACTTAACATATTTTAGATTTCTTTTTCCAAATCCTTTTCCATAACCATAACTCGGTAGGATTAGGTCTTTAACTTGTTTTCCAAACTTCTTTTTCTTTCAAGCTTAATCCAACATTCTCCCCCTTAAACTTGAAATCCATTTTCGAGAAATTTTTAGTATCAACGAGACCTCTCATCTCTTTGAACTTCAATCTCCCAAATGCTTTCTTCAAGTTGTCGACTCTCTGTTCATTCTCGAATGTATGCTGAACCTCGATCAATCTGTCTCAACACACTCTCGCATGAAGTTTTAACACCAACTAGATTTTGACCCGTGCGTCCGCACGGGTGTTTTGTTATTGTTATATGTGACTAACCTTTGTGCATGCACTCAACTTGATTCTTCTTGTTTGTATTGTTGATGCATACTGTTTTTTTTTCTTTAGGTTTGATTACCTTTTTCAATTTTTTTAGTTTCTAAATTTTCTAATTTGTGTGACTTGTTAACGTTTTTAATTGTGTTAAATGACTAAACTTTCTAAACATTAAATGAAAATTATTATTCTTTTAAATGTACTTTATAGTAGTCATCAATTTAAAAATTGTTATTTTGATTTGAAATATGTATATAGTGTTTACATTTGATTTTATAAGTATTTTAAAGAAGACATGATTATATTGGGTCATTTTCATATATTTTAAATTTGGCCCAAATAACATAGTTTCTCATGACATAACAAACTTCTAATTTTCTAATAATAACATAATCCCAAAATGTTTTCGGAAAAAAAAAGAAGAAACTAAGGTTACCGACTTTTCTAGTTCTCTTGACTTTTCATTCTGTCTTATCTTTTTATCTTTACCGAAACTCTTGTCCGCCGTGTGATATAGAGATTGAATTAACACAGAAAAATCTATATAGAAACCGTGAACAATGTGTTTATACAGCAGGAGTAGAATGGTATGACAAAGAACATTGGTTGTCGCATTAATTTTAACACCCTACAAATACAATAACCAAAAAGTTTAGTATTATAGTCAAGTAACGTCGTACATATATATAGAGTATTTATGTGCACTAATTTATAGAGAAACATTTGTTGTTTTGATTGGCAAGAATGCATTGACTTTTTCTTTTGTAAACTTGAATGCATTGACTTCTCTACAAAACTTTTTTTTTTGTTTCCAAGAGTGAAGCCGCTTAACATGGATTCACCAAATATTGGGTTTCCATGGTTTTACAACCTTATGGAGTGTAACATTTTCTATGGGCGCAGCCGCGCAGCCATTTTCTATGGGCGCAGCCATTTTTATGGGTGATGTGAGAATGTGATCGTGCATTGAATTGATATGAGGAAGATATGTATTTATAGGCAAACGGGCACACTTAGTTAGGGAATAGGCTAAATTTATGGGAGATTATAACGCATATACATCAGTACATTTATTTTAAGAATATTCCTTTTAAAAAATATGCGAATTTTGTATATAGCAGTTAGATATAATGGCATGCAATCTAAACAAAGATTTGCATATAGTGAATCACGTAATGGATCTGTATATAGTCAAACACGTAAATAAATATATAATTCAAAGCAACCAATCAAAAACAATACTCCATATGACTGTCAATCACGTAATCAAACTTATTTGACACGTAAATATTGTTTGAATATTCGCAAGATTTTTGGTGTCATAGAATCATAGTTAATATTTTTGTTTACTTTCAAACTTTCATTGTATGTAAAATCTGCACCGTTCAAAATACCTAACGGGTTTTAATTAAACCAAATTCATCACGTGAAATTCCAATCGAATAGCTTCTGTTTTATTTAACACATATTAGTAAAATACGTATAGAACTGCATCAATAGCATAATATATGTGAATTAAAATTTATGCATATATTGAAATTTATATATGTTTTTATCTGGTTCAGTTTGTAGGATAAGATGCCGATGTGTATATTGTCTAAGTATTACATGTTTGATTTTAATTGTAAAATATAATCTAATATCGGCATGTATAAAGCTTGTAGATCATATTAATGGGCTTCAATTATATCTTATATCTTACGTGGGCCTGGTTGAAATTAATATTGTAATAGAGTGGCATAAGAATGTAATTTTTGTGGAAAACTTAGGGCAAAGAACAAAGTGTACTTCTGTTTTAATATATTAGATATAATTCTTGAAGCCATATAGCCTGTTTCATGGCTTCATTCCCTGCCATGCTCTTGCCATCCTCTGTGTCAACATTATGACTGCTATCACTATCTCCAACAATTGGTATCAGGGCCAGATGATGAGAAATCTGCAAGAGAAAATATCTTTCGAGAGATGAATGGTACCCTTCGAGATATGAATGGGAAGTGTGTGTGTGTGTGGCAGATATCAAATGAGAAGATCATGGAAGTCAGTTGTGGGACACGAGATGAATGTGATCTTTAGTTTGAGTGGGAGAATGTGAGATAACAAACTAAGTCTCACATTGGAGAATTAGACAAAGAGAGTCTAATATATAAATAGATGTACTAACGATGCTTCAGAGAGCATGCCATCTGAGTCTGATGGAAAGGCAGATGAAGGAAAGTCTGAAACTGATCCCGAGGAGTTGAAGAAATACATAGGCAACATAGAAACCAAGTATAGAAAAGCCAAAAAGTTTGAATCAAAGATCATTGGTTTTGAAAAGGCTATAGGAAGGACCAGTTTCCATGTGCAGCCTGTATGAATTAGACTCACCGTTTTAAAGAAGCTTCTATTGTGGGCTTCGTTTGGTGGCTCGTGGGCCTGCGATGCTATATGTAGCGTATCCAATACGCAATTGGTCCTTGATAACAAACATTTCTTGCTCTACATGTATGACACTCTTGTTACGGCAACTACGCCAACACCTAATTGGAGCATACCTGAATGTAAAATAAACCTTGTCACTCAGTTTCTCTTAACGATCCAGCTTGCTGATACACATAATATCAAATCTTGAGCAGCAAGATGATATCCAAGTTCAATATTGATATTCCTCAAACTCGAACACTATATGTAAGAATGTTCCAAACTGTATCTACTTGCTCTTAACTAGAAAACTGGAAAAGAGCTGAAGCCAATCCACGGACCATACTGACCAATGACAATGTAGATGTGCCGCCCATCCGTTACCATCCCTAAATGAGAATGTGCCAACTCTTTATGGCATATTGCATATAGAGTTGTATTAGAGAAGAAAGGATAGAACCGAGACAGAGGTTTTCATCTGTATTGACACAACTGAATTAGCCTTCTCGAGAACCAGCTCTTTTGACCCGGTAAAAAAGGTAAACAATCATCATCATCACCAATGAACAGACGAAAAAAAATTAAAACATAAGGTTCGAGTAAAACTGTATTGTTCTTCTGCCTATCGATGCACTGTCTAAGGTTAGTACTTAGTTGTAATTCTATTGCATAATGGCATATTCCATAACCGCATTTTTTAATAGAGATATGTAAAAAAAATTCTAACAGGTCTTCTCTCTAACTCTGTTTCTTTCTGTTCCCATGTTATAAAACCTCACTTTAGCTTCTTCTTCTACATATAGACAAAGTTCTTCTTCTACTTCCTGCTTTAATCAGTCTCTACTTTTCTGCAACCAAAGATAATCAAAACCTTTTTATCAGTTTTTAAAAGGAGCTAAGTTGCTGTATGACTTAAAATACCTACCTTTCACGCATTCACGTAGCACAGTTCTCTTTCTCAGACTGACTGTTCTTGAGTTTCACCGGTCTTTGATGGAGAAGCAAAGAAGCAATCAGGGAGAGCATTCTCCAGACTTGTCTCTTGCCTTCACCAATGATAATAAAGGCAGTGATATGTATTTTTCATGTAGTAATGACTTAAGAGGTCCAATAATAATGAGAACTGATCATACCCTTTGTTGAAATGGTTACCGTAGCCACCTTCCTGACTGTTGTTATTATCAGAATCAGACTGAAAATGTCCTGAATCACCATTACCTGCCAAGAGGAAACACATGAAAAGGAAAGTGGTGAACATAAGCTAATATGTAAAGCCAAGTTGCATGGGAGAGAGATGGAATAACCTTCTACAACTTCTTCACCGGCGTTTTCTGATCGAAAGAGCATGCTTTGATTGACGCAGGAGGGAAAGTGAACAGGGGAGCCAATAGAGAGACTGCGCTGGTGATGGTGGAAGGACTCACTATCCAAGTCAGGCAACTGCAGATTGAGAATTCTTCTCCTTTGGAATTCTAATGCTTGTTGCAACTCAGCTTGCTCAGCTTTCCTCCTCATCATCATCTCCTGCGTGCTAGGAAACATCCTCGGTCCTGGTAGTAGCAAAACAAGATAAGAGACTGAGACCATATCCACCACATAAAGAGAAGAAGCAAAGGTGAGGAAAGAAATTTCAACTAACCGAAGTGGCAGTCAAAGAGGTCTCTTGCATCCATTCCAGATGGACTTGAACCAGGAGAAAAGTTGCCTCTCTCCATTTGTTGCAGTAGTTGTTGCTGCTGCCTCCTACTGTTATTTGACACAAATCATCATAAGAGAAGAATGCGAGAAAAGAGAAAAAGTAGACTTTAGCCATTTCAACTTACTTTTCAAGGATTCTTCCTTTCTCCTTGTATGGTTTAACAAGCACGCGTGAGTCGCAGATGAAATGAGGGTTTCCTCTAGCCAATATGATTCTCACAGTCTCCGAGTGAACAAAAGTGACGAACCCAAACATTCGCTTTTGCTGGTATGGAATCCTAACATCTTGCACTGGTCCAAAATTACTACAACAAAAAAAAGGCATAAAACAATGTTAATAGATATAAACCAAAGTTTTGATGATATAATTGTGTGTTTTTGAAAGATACCCGAAGTAAGTGGAGACATCATCATCTGTAAAGGAGCTATCAGCTGGAAATGTCAAGTAAATCTGTTTAGATGCAGAGTTCGATTTATCTCCAATCCCCATAAACTCATCCCTTTCATGTCTCCCTGGACTACCAAACCAGTAACCATCATCCCCAAACTGTCCTGCTCCTCCTGACCTGCCAAAACAAACACCACCAAACGAAAGCTAAGCATTTACAAAACAACATCGAAATAGTGAATAAACCAAAACCAGAGCCTAAGTAACCATTAGCATATAAAATGTAACACCCAAAGTGAAAAACAATATGAACCAGAGTTCAACTACCACAATGTAATTAATTATTGGCATCTCAGGCACCTTAATAATTCACTAAAGTAGTAATTATAAAAATGCGCAAAGATAAAAACTTTTTCTCCATCAACCAAACATACATTATTATGCACAAAAAAAAAAGAAGAGAAAGGAGGTCCATGTCATGATTACCTATGAGCGTTACGGGAACCCAAGAGAAAATTAATGCCTTTATCATAAGACATTGGAGAGCCACCACTAGCCGCCAAGAACTGAGCAGCAGCCATTCGCTGCCGTTGCCCCAGTTTCATCCTCGCTATCTCCTCTTGCTGTCTGCAATCCGGAGAACCACCAAACCCACCACCCGGAGAATCAAAATCATCACCTAAACCACCACCACCGTGAGGGAACATACTGTAACCACCACCACCATACCCAGCCTCCTCTGACCCGAAACAAACATCACTCGCTGAGAAACTCCTCTTATGCAAATGGGCATCTCCATTATCACCCGAGAAACCAAACAGATCCGTGTTTTCCTCGTTGTTGTTGTTGAGGAAGGACAAGCAGTTACCAAGTTGCCCCTCATCGAGAAAATCGTCACCACCATCCGAAGCGAAAAGAGAGGAACTTGCTTGAAACGGGCTCAAACCCACGACGTTAGGAGTGTTGTTCAAGGAAGGGCTCCCCATAAACCCATTCCTCGGGGAATGACGGTGGATGTTAATGGGCCTCGAGATAGGGTTCAACGGCGTCGACGACGACGCAGAAGAAGAAGAAGATCCGTTCGAGGAGAGACCCAAAGCGGATTTAGCCTTGAGACAAACGGACTGTAAGAGAGTGTCTGGTCCAAGAGCAAGACGCATCAAGTCTCTCTTACCCAAGTCCTGTAACAGGAGATAGCCAATGATTTTGGAAGCGAAGTCTGGTTCTAAAGTTCGGATCTTTGTGAAGAGTATGGAAGTGGGATCTCCCGGATCCATGGTGAGGTTAAAAATCGTTTCTTTAAGCGAGAGGGAATGGGAGAGAGACAGAGAGAGATTTGAGGAAGGAGAAGAGGCTATAATGTTTTGTGAGAGGAAGAGTAGTGGGTTCTTTAGTAGTACTTGCTTGGGTTTTATTTATGCGGTTAAATGCATATGTTTTTTTCTTGGAGATTTTAGTATATGGTTTTTTTTTGTCTTCTAATGAGAGCATTTGTTGTGTATGTATAAAAGAAACTACTTTCGTAATGTGTTACTTTCTTTTCGGGTTCTGTTTTTCTTTATTTCGGGTTTAGGGCTTTTAAGTTCGTCGAGACTCTTTAGCAGCAGGACTATAGCTAAAAAATTATTTCAATTGGATTTAATTCCTTATTTTGCTTAATTTTTTGTTACTAAGATTTTGTTTCTTTGATACATGTGTTTTTCTTTTCGACAGACCAAGCGCTACACTCCCATTGGATGCATGATTTACATTTTCTTGACAAATAGTGGATGCATGATTTAATAGAGCCTTGCCTTTTGTTGTATTCAACTATGATTCATTGTAACTTTGTTGTATTTGGTTAAATTTAACTAATCATTTTAAATTTATTAAGTCTGTCGTTAGAACTTATTACTTTGTGATTTTAACCAAATTTATACGATATTTAGACAATTTAAATTAAAAGAAATACATGATATAAGATTTTTAAGATCTTATATTTGATTAATTTTACAACTACAATATTATTCAACCTGTTAAATTTGTCCTAATTAATGACTAATTTATGATTTATACGATATTTAGACAATTTTGTTCAATAGAAATACATAATCTAAAACATTATAATTTACAGACTTTATTGTAATTAATTTTTGAATTGCAAGTTGCTCAAAAAAAATTGAATTGAAACATTACTATTTTAGTGATGTTGGAAGATTTTGAAATATGGATCATAACTGTATAAAGATTGATTTTAACAATTGAATATCATATGTACATATATAAACTCTACATAAACAAATTACAGTAGAAAACTGATAAGTCAGTTTAATAAATTTGTTTGTTTCATACAACAATTTCGTTAGACTATTATTAAAAATAACAATTGTACGTCAAAAACTAAATTATATCACGATGCATCTTCATAAAATTTTATTATTTATTTGCTGTTGATTTTCTAATGTTAGTGACTAGTTGATATGAACAAAGGTTTTACAATAGTGTGATATTTTGTTGTTTCAAAATGCAAATCACATAAAAAAATACTTATAAACTTGATTGAATGATTTTTTTATCAAGAAATGGTCATATGCATTTTTGTTAAATACCCTAGGATATTGATATTTGAATGTATACATTAGAAGTTTGTTAACCATCATCATCCCTTCCTATTTTTTTGGTATAAAAAGATTCATGTTTTCTTTGTTTCTGTTGTAAACGAGAGAGATATCTGAGGGAATTGTGTGTGTTTATTATTGCATATGAGGTTCCATATATATATGGATTACAAGGAAGAGATAAATGGAAATAGTACAAATCCTAGATCAACTAGGAATAGGAAATACAACATAAATCCTAAGGCACAAACCGCCATATGCTAATAAAGGTCTCGGCCACTTCATGTCTTCATTGGGCCGGACGGGCTTCTACTTC
>JABAYD010057927.1:0-10134 GCA_014822095.1 Diplotaxis tenuifolia
TCCATCTCCAATATCTAATATCCACTGTGAAAACTCCTGTAACTCTTGCGCATCCTCGGGAGACAGATCGTTTGACAGTAGCCTCATGTTCTTTGTTAGCTTCATAACCTTCACATGTTTCCATAGATAAGACGAATTTAGGGATGCCAAAACGATTTCAGCCCTTCCCGCTCCATGAATGACAGGCAAAACTTGTCTAAAGTCACCTCCTAGGACAAAAACTTTACCAGCAAAAGGAAGATTATCCTTATTCCCGACAATGTCCGCCATACTCCTATCCAACGCTTCAAAGCAATGCTTGCTCATCATTGGTGCTTCGTCCCATATGATCAGAGAAGCCGCTCTAATCAAATTTGATTGATCAGATCCGTGAGTGAGTGAGCAAGTAGAAAATTCATCTGGATTAATGGGTATTCCAAATTTAGAATGAGCCGTCCTTCCCCCTGGTAGAAGTAGCGAAGCAATCCCACTTGAAGCAACATTCAAACATATTTCTCCTCTGTATCTAACAGCAGCAGACAACAATCTCCACAAAAAAGTTTTTCCAGTTCCACCAAATCCATACACGAAAAATACACCGCCTTTCTTTTCCAAGACAGCACTAAGAACCTCATCATAAATTTCTCTTTGTTCATCTGTCATTCTTGGGAAGTCTAGATCATGATCAGCCTTTAATCGCTCTCGGTCGTACGCAAGCTCGTCCATGATCAAGACATTCTCTTGCTGAGTAAAATCAGATACTGGCTTTGGCATAGAGTCCCATGCTTCCAAAGAAGTACCATTCCTTTTCAAAATCTTCTCAATCTCGTGTAGAGTTAACTGTTTAATCTCCTCCTCGCTTAAACATAAATCTACATCATCAAATAGACATTAAAAATGTTACACAGGAAATATGAGGGTAATGCTAAAAAAACATACATAATATATTAGAAGATTAAAGGTACCTGGTCGATTTAAAAGCTTTCGACGACGATACTCAATATCCTCAGATAGAATTTCCCAAGTCTTTTCCCAGACAACTTCCGGCTCTGACAGAGTATTTGACATGAGCATGACCACAAAACATTGGCGCATGTATCATGCTGAACCAGTAAAACTTGTTCGAACAATATCGTCAATATATTCTTGATCATCTTCTAACAAACCCCAAGCAAAGCAACATTGTTTGTATGACGCATACTGGACATTGTTAAAAAACCTGATGTCATCGTCACATGTCGGACCTCTGACAATATTAAGCAAGACACGCAAATAGAACGCCTGCTCAATTTTTCGTGGAGCGTAGTTGATTCTCCCAATACTGAAACCTTTCTTTCTCTCAGTCAACTTCCGCTCTTTTTTATTCCAAATAAACCTTGTTGGGATTTCAGCGAGAGTCAATTTCCGAGCAACAGCACTAACTTTATTTAACTCAAACCAACCCATGAAATAAGTATCGTCAATAAGAACGCGATTGGTAACTTCTTCATAAGTGTCATCATCTTTAAAAATGACAATCTGTTTCCCTGGAAGGTGGAACTGTATTCTCTCAACCGGTACTGATCGATAGTGTATAGAGAACTTAAAAGTTCTCCAGCCTCCTTCAGATGCGGATACATATCTGTAAAGATTCACAAAAGTATTAATTCATATTTTGACACGAACAGCTAATATTTATACACAATATTCCAAGTCTGAAAATAATATCGTGTAACTAAACTCTCAAAATTGTCTTAAATAATACCTGCAGTTGAAGAAATCCTTAATTTCGTTTTTATTCACTTGGTTCGATGCTCCATCAGCATACACGGTGTCACTTGCTGCCCCTTTCTGTTTAGCATTCGCTGGATTCTCTACAGCTACAGTACAACGATCTTGTCCTTTATTAATGTACTTAAATAAGTACTTAATAGATCCAGTCTGATTACACCATTCCACATTAATGTGAGCTCGATAACGAAGTGAGAGGACCCTATTATAAGGAATGACATATCTGTTGTCACATTTAAAGCTGTGTTTTTCAATGAAGCGGTCAGGCTGGTGTCTTCGTCTATAAACAGGAAACCCTTCTCGGTTCACAGTAGTCATCTCATTATGATCTTTAGGATACAACTTAGAACATTTTCCATTCTCCATGCAAGGCGAATTCATGTTCACAGCTCCACATGGACCATGAATCATCATGTCTTTCACAACCTCGTAAAGCTCTGGGTCATCCTTTTTATCTGGTATTTCAGCTGAAATGATATTGTCAATGTCTTGGGTGGTAGGAAATTTTGATCCAGGAGCCATAAACAGAAGAATATGAGCATGAGGAAGACCACGTTTCTGAAACTCGATAGTATACATGGCTGCATTTAAATATGAAGCATTAAGAATTAGGAATGAGTAAATATATAGAAAAACGTATATATAAAACACAACTGAACTCACATGCCATAGTCTTTCCTAAGAGCTGATTATCTGTTAAATCCAGCATAAGTGAATCCAGTTTACACTTGAACAGTCTGCAAATAATTTATGGTCTGTCATCTGCAGTGAGATTGCGAGGCTCTACATACCTTGTAATTTCAGGCCATTTAGGATTGCAGGTGAAGGTTATAAACAGATCAGGGAACCCAAAGTGTTTGCAGACAGCCATAGCATCCAAATACATATTTTTCATGTAGCGTGGTCCTCCAGTAAATGAGGCTGGCAATAGAAAACGGCTTCCTTGGTCATGCATATCTACTTTTCCATCATTCTCAGCTTGTTGAATAGAGTCGAAGCTATCTGACCGTAAAAACTTCTGGTTCATTCGCAAATAACGCAGCCTATTTGATTCAATGGTAGTATAAGAATCAACCAAAAACTGCTGAAACAATCTCTTAGAATGTAGAAGCGTGTGACACTCATTCTCTCTCTCCATTAGCCGAAAAGCATACCACTGTCTCATACTGATATTTTGCCTCTTATGCTGAGCTGTAGCTTCCATAGTTCTCTTGTTTATTCCAAGTCTGAATCCATCTTCACCGTATGTAAATATGAGAGGGTATTGAAGTGCCAGATAGGATGGATGTATTTCACTTATCCTTTTAAGATATCCAGTCTGCTTTTCTTCTAGAACAATGTCTCTTTTATCCATGTCCATATTGAAATCTCCTGGAATAAGTGCGGCAACTTCAGATGCAGTAGGAGTATCATATGTTCTGCCATCCTTTTCTCGACTACTAACAATTCTCATATGAAGTGTTTCAGCTGGATTAGAACTAAACCTTTCTCTAGCTGATCTAAATTGATGAACATATGGATTCACTTCATCCAGCATCTTCACAATTCTTTCAATAACTTGCTTCCTCAACCTCTCCTTTTTTGCTTTCTCACACTTGGTTTTATATTTCCTGACAAGAAGAACAAATAGTAGATGCTATTAATGGTTTCTAAGTAGAGTTTGTACAGGTGTTATTCATCCGATGTATATAATGAAATAGATTGCTTACCCGATAATAGATGCCCTATTGTCTATTTCGTTCTGTGTATCGACAATATAGAGCTGGCCAAACTTAGGATCTCCTCCTGGTGGTGGTTTTAAACTGCCCATTAAGTGGTAGTTCTCTCCTTGCAGAACAACCATCTTTGGTCCAGCTCCTTGTGGAGCTGATCTATCAATCTTGCCACCGAGTGAAGTAAATGAGAAAACCATATTAATTTGTCTGATATTCTCCCTATAGTATTTGCTGATCTCATCTTTATCGTTTAGCAATTTTGTTAGAATATCTGGTGACTGTTTCAGTAACGGCAACTGAACTTGACCTTGACCGCAACACAGAGAAAATTTAGGTGTCTTAGTCTTCCTTTTCTTCTCTATACGTTCTCCGTACCACATAATGGCTCCACAGTGTTCACATTTATAAGTTGGATCACCTTCATCAAGGTATTCTGTCATCAATCGATAAGATATACAACATTAGACAACAGTAACAACATAACAGAGTAAGTTATAAGCAATGTAAGGACATGGTACGTAACCTATTTTCTTAGCTGAGGATTCTGCCCTAACGGCTGGTTTTCTCGCTGAAAAAAATATTGAAACAAAAATCAGTTATATAGTCGACTGTATATGGACAAAGCAATTTTTCTTAATATTAATAAAAAACAAATTACCATTACGAACATATTTCGTTTTTGCCCATCCTTTCTTAACTGGTTTGTCCTCAAACATGTTCTTAAAAGCAGTTGCCATCTTTGTAATATAAGCTCTTTGATCACTTATTTCTTGTTGGGGCAAAGTTGGTGTCCCACAATCAGAATGATCATCGTCACTTTTATCTTCTTCTTCAGAACTTATATCATAAATCTGGTCACTCTCTTCTGCTAATGTGAGAATATTGATTACTAATGATTACAGACGGTGTAACCCTTATATAAATAACATAACATGGGCAAATACCTTCAAAAGCATTAAGAAATTGGGAATCTTCTTCTATGTTGTTTTCATATTGAAAACTTTGCTTTCCATGTCTGGACAATGTAGTCGTAGTAGGAATACCGGTGGTAGCAGAGTTTGAGAACGATGGTAATAGATTGGTTGGTCGTATGTTTGCACATTGTCTTTTGCTTGAAGTGATTGTGTCATTGATAGAACTATACCCTTGTAAGGATTGCCAAGTAACACCTATAATAAACGTAGCCGCATGTGGTTGGATGCAAAATACATGAATCTATATTCTTAAATTATTTGTAGATAATCTTACCAGATGTATTCAAATCAGGGAGATGTTGCTTAGTGGATGGCCTAGTACTCTCAGTCATCTTAACTGGTAAAACATAACAACACACTTAAAATTTAGACAATTACAATTTGGCCGCATGACAATATCTGTAGAAACACAGGGTTTAGGGTTTTAGAAGAATACCTCTTGATGATTCTGTGGAGTTGTGAACTTCAGAGAGTACCTCAATCGGCGACTGATAGACAGAATTAGTGACATCGGCCAACACGCTACTGAAAACCCTTTTCAGAGGCAGAAGACCAGATCTGTTTTCAGTAGTCTGAGAAGTATTAGAATTCTCTAAATCTTGTACTAATGGAGAACTCCTTTTCTTTGCTTGAGTAGAAATATTGGAAGAACACATCTTCCTTTTTGACGATGAGCATTCGTTTGTATGTCTGTCATGGTCCATGTTGGTGTCGTCTGACATAGCTGGTAAATCCTAATAAACGAATATAGGAACAGGGTTAAACTAACTATGCCTTTCACATTTGTGTAACGCAGTCGTTAATATGATCTTCTTTAATACACGCAGATACGATTATAAGAGCCCTAATCCGAGTTGTTTATATATAGGCATAGTTAGGTAACACAATATTAAGATCTTGTATGATTTTCAAGTTGGAGGAATAAGGAAATAATTAATTTATGTTAGTAGATAAAAGTTAATATTGTTTCCAACTAAAGTAGGTTTATTTGTTGGCACATATTTTACTGAAATATTGCAATTAATACAAAGTACAAAGACTATAGATCACGCAATCAATGCATTATTTACTAAACTTGTAGATCATGCTGTTTTTTTTAGACAAAGTGATCGTCTAAGTTGGTTTTTTATTATTCCTATGTAATAAACTGAAATAAATAACATATAATATAACACCAGAATAACAATTTATTTTATTAAAACGAATTTAATAAGCAAAAGCAGAGTAAAATAAATAAAATCCAAAATTTCAAAGCAACATCATAAGATAAAAAACACCGACATAAAAAACATACTATCAAATGATTAAATCAGCCACTTTTATTCTCGTCTTCATCATGAAATCTGTTTTCAACCTCATCCACAGTTAAGCAATGTTTCTTCCTCGAACTGGTCGCAATCTGATGAAGTGACTTGGTTCTCTTCAACAATATATCAGCAAGATTCCAAACTTTCAAAGCATTGAACTCAATTCCAGAAAATATTTTGTTCCCATCAGATGAAATGCCAAAACCATAAGTTTTGCCAACAATAGCCAGAATCTCATGTGGTAACATTTCTCGATTCTCAATCTGTGACAGTTGTTAGAAGAATTATAGACCATATAATAGACTTCAATAGTATTGATATGCTTGGATATAAAATAATGAATATATTACCACATCCAAACGCTGATTTAAAACTTTTGCCGCAGACGCTTTCACAATAAACGTAGCGGCTGAGTCAAACAGATTGAATTGCGATTCACCGGTTAAATCTTGCACAAGCAAAGCCAACTTGTATCTGGATAATGATAGTAATTACATGTAATATATTAGATCGCATTCTATGTCAAAAAAAATAGTACGCAAACATATATTTAGATGGTAAAAATTATGACCTCGGCGAAACCTTCCGAACACTACAATGGCACCAGTCACACCACCAGTTAGGCTCATTCAGTTCATCAAAGGCAATAGGAGCTTGAAAAACCTTTTTGTTGCAGACAACACAAGCAAAATAAAACCATCCACCCATTGTATCAATAGCATAAACAGTACAAATGACTCTGCAACATCCACCCTAAAAAAATAAATTTGTCAGTGATAATCTTTTGAATATTGCAGCTTTGTGAAACGGTGAAAATTCAAACCTTATCTGTGTGTTTCATTTCTTGAATGGTTTTGAATGGAAATTGTGACCATTTATGAGGCTTTTTCTGGATCAGAATGTTGTCATTCTTAGGTTGGTAAACCTCAATAGACTTATCTCCACCATTAATCAATCTAAATTAAAACAGAGAAATAAATTTGGTAACATAAGTAGAAACGGTAAAATATTTTTTTAGTCAGATGTACGTACAACGCTTTCATGGCATGGACTTCAGTGATATCTGGGTTTATCATAAATAAGGAGGAATCAAAGGCATTGGAGACTTGCACAACACCTTCAAAACGTTAATTAAAAAGTGAGAAAAGAAAAAAAAATCAAAGTGTCCTTGTATAAAAAAAAGTTATTTACAATTTTACATTACCGTTGTAGTTCAGCAATTTAGCAAATCTGAGTAAACAGATATCTCCAGTGTTTGGTTTATTGCCTTCTTGGTTCAACTTATGAGCTAATCTTCCAGTTATGCAGCAATGAAGGCGTTGGTCTCTGCGATAATTATATTTAGCAATAGAGTTTGTAAATTGCAAAATTTTTTAAAAAATTTTGTAGAGAAAACTTACTTGATATCTCTTAGAGTAAACTCTAATTTCTCAACTTCTTTTCTTCCATTTGGAACAATATCGATCCCACCAATAGCTAAAACTTGGCCAACAACATCTGCCATTCGAAAACGCTTAAGTAATGAAATCATACACCGACAATGTATATAACAATAAATATCAAAATCTGTAAGAGTTACCTATAAGAAGAGTCGGGTCATGTAAGCCATTTAACACTTTGGCAAAATCATGGAGGTCGAGGAACATATTTTGGCATTGGATGTTAGAGTCCGATATTGAAGTTTGACTCACAAACACCATTTTGAAAGCATGGTTGGTGGGTCGGTTAAAACCCGATGCTTGACTTAAAACAAAGTTAGTAATAACCAACCACTCTCCAACACGAAAATGACGCTCGAGTTTGGGCATCAAAGCTTGTTTGCATCTTTCATGGATTTTCACACCCTTAAACAATAAAAAACGATTTAGCTCATATAGTATAAATACAAAATAAACGTTGAGGTCATAGTTTAATCTTACATTTTGGTCTGCTAAAACCATTTCAATAGAAGCACCAGACTGGTGATCGAAGGAGCACCACTTATGAAGAACTTTAACCTCAACTCGCCATTCAGTTTTGAAAGGTTTTATGTCACTCAGATTGCTGACTTTGAGAATGGAAGCCATACGTGTAGGTCACGTAAAAGCGCTTATTAGTGTTGTTCTATTAGAGAGTGAAAGTAAATGAGTTGTATTTATAATAGGAGGGCAACGTGATCGTAGGTTACGCATATTTAGGGTTGAAAATCTAGGATATTTGCAAAGATTCTATCTTATGATCAATAAGGAATATTAGTCGAATATATATGGAATTTTAACTGTTAGGATTTAACTAACTGATAATATCTATCTATTTAAAGTGGGTAACAAAATAATGTTGCACACAGATATTACGTATAGATTAAGCATAACAGATTTATGTTGCACACAAATCTATTCAGTTAATGTTAGTTAGAGAAATTAACGCTCAAAAATAATAACTTATGGTCATTAAGAACAATTTTGGGAGAATGCTTTCATCCGATAGTCCTAATCATTTTAATAATGGTTTGCTAACCATATTAATACACGCCCCAATCAAGCTCTAGTTTTGACGGGTCAATATCATTTCAGTTTACTCATAATAGATGTAATAACGGTTTGATATTCTTGTTTAAGTATTAGAATATATTTTTACAAAATCTTAGTGTAATAGTTCATCACATGAGAATATCGGCTAAAATTGAAAAGAATATCCCCTTATAAAAGTTGTTTAGGGTAAATTTCGAATATAAGTTATTTCATTTGTGCTGGGTTAGGATCTATACAATAATAACACAACATAAATGGAAAACATTTTATTATTTCTTACTGGCCAGAAAATTATAAAATAATTATTTGGAAACAACTAAAATCAAATAAAACCAAAAAACAGAAACAATCCAAAACAAAAAATTAAAGAAAAAAACAAAAAAAAAACCATCCAACCGAACAAACTTGTGTTGTTTAACTTGATTCTTCTGAATCAAGTCGTATCTTCTCCATCTTGATGGCTTTAGTGCAATGTTTCTTAGATGTAGATTCTAGTTCTGGTAGTTCTTTGTTGCCCTTTCGTTTGGAAGAAGGGGTAGTAGAACTTTCATCAACTCGAGTCTCCAAAAGAAAAGGTGATGCCTAAAAAATAAATAGTGTAGGGCAGTCAGCAAATAAATTATAACTGAAATATCATTAAGGCTTTTTAAACAAAGAAAAAATGCACATCATTTCAACCTCATTTCCTTGTGTAGGAACAGAATAGCTCTCTGAGTTTTCACCAAGCATTAGCATACGTAAGTCTTTCCAAACCTTACCAACTTTGTACGACATTCCACTTCCAGAAGAATTATCCTTTTCAATATAAACTCCAAACATAAAAGTCTGTCCAACCAAAGATGTAATTGCATCCGGAAACGAAGAAGTATCTTCAAGCTGTATATTAGAACATGAGTTCGGCAGTTTTAAAAAATAGCAAACGTAGTGTACATAAGAGATTCAAATTACTAACTTCATCAAGTGAGCCATTCAGTAGATCTGTAGCAGATCGCGGAACAACACCCATAGCAATTGAATCCAGCAACATAAAAGATGCCTTGCCAGTATCATCTCCCACCAGCAAATGAATTTTGAATCTGACAAATAGAAGTATTTTAGAAAGAGACATGATTTACTAAAATTTATACTAATTATGTCACATGTGTAAGTATTACCTTGGGGAGACAGATGTAACCTTGATTTTGCATGTTTCACAATACCAAACATGGGTAACAACATCCTTTCCATAAAGCTTCTTCACGGTTTTTGAATGGGGAAACACCTTCTTGTTGCAAACTTGACACCCAAAATAATACCATCCCCAATCAGTGTCAATGGCATAGACTGTGGCCACTATTCTGCATCCGATATCACCCTACAAAAAGTTTAAGTTTAACAATTGATCCCATTAAACTCAACTAAAAATTTTATGAATATCAAATTAAGGATAAAGGGTTAAAATTGCACCTGGGTAGAGTCAAACAACTCGCGAATGTTTCTTTGTGGATATTGCATCCACTTATCCCGTTTAATCTGCAACACAAGCTTGCTATCTTCTGACTCCGATACTGCTAAAGCCTGGGAATCATCAATCTCTCTGCGAGCATTATAAAAATGTTAGTAAAAAAAGCTGCAACCAACAATATACCAAATGTTTGATATTTTTAAGTACATAAACCTTTGTTTAAACTCATCGGCTTCCGGTATATCAGGATTGATAAAGAGCTGACTTGCATCGAAAGCATTGGATATTTGGACTTCTCCTAATTAAAAAATACATTAACAGTTTACAATAGAATCAGGTATCAGATAATATAATGGACTATATATACCTCTGTACTGTCCAATCTTAGCGAATCTTAGGAGGCATAATACAATTCCTTCTGTCTCTTGGCAACCA
>JABAYD010057946.1:0-19001 GCA_014822095.1 Diplotaxis tenuifolia
CATCAGGTGGCTGGTCCAAGACCTCTTTACTCTTTTTGGTAAGCTGGTCCATGATCACATCAAAGAACCTATACTTAGCTTCAATCAAAGAACACAATTGATATGACTTGGTTTACGGTGTTAACGAACCGCTACATCCGGTTAAGATCTTTCGATCCCAAGTTAGATAGATCGGCCGGAAAATGCCTCCGGCATGGCTGTTCATGGAGATCACTCAGCGTTGGTTACAACTCAACCAACCTTAGAAGAAAGAAGAATCAAAAAGAAAACTAAAGAATAGAAATCAAGAGACCCAAAGATATAAGCTAATGCTCTCTTTCTCTGTTCTATCTTTCTCTGTTCCTCACAGAACTCGGCGAAGAAGATAACTCGTTTCGTATGTCTTACGCCAACTAACAACTCTCGTCTTACGCCAAATAACAAAGAGCTTCCTTTTAGTTATTGAAGAGAAGACCTCACGTGATATACATGTGAATTGTCAATCCAACTCAGCTGAAAACTTCTTTCTCCACCAGAAGCTTTCAACACTTGAGTATAGCTTCATAGCTATTTTCCTCCTCTTAACCAACGTGACTTCTTCAATCCACTTGAAGAGTTCTTCATGTTGAAAAATATCCAACAACAAGTCAGTGTGGGTTATGAAATGTTAACCCGATCTATGTATCTTTAGCATGCGGGCTTATGAAATGAAATCAGAGTTGACAAAAAAAAACAAATATATGTCCATCAGTTTCGTGGGTACTTTTTCAAGTGATCTCGTAAAACGTTTATTGTGGAGTATTCACATTGCCAATGGGAGCTATTTGCAGTCCACATATGCGTTCCAATTATCTATGCACGAGATTAGTTTGTTGGAGTGATGTTTCTTGCGTTTTAAGTAACCTCTTATGTTTTGTTTTGGTTGACGACATGATGTTTGTACATGGATATACATCCTTACACTCAAGAAGTGGCATGACTGTGGTTTTGGATCATCTCAACTATCCCATGGATCATGTGTTGGATTGTGTGTAACTTAAACGTGTCATTCAGTCTCTATAGCATATGGTTAAGAATATTCTCCTCGTTGTCAAAAAAATTCAATTGGTTAGAAAAATATGATTATACGTATAGTAAGGAAAACATACTATGCATCAGAAGCGCAGAAAGAAGAATGAGATCAAGGGAAATTCGAAAAGGGAAAAAATTACAGAGAATATGCCTTTCTTGGAGGTTTGGGATCAGCAATTTTCATTTCGCTTCAAGGTCGAATCTTTTGAACTTGGAGGGATCTGATGCAGCAACATCATGTGTTGACAACAAGAAAGATGATAATAAGATTAAGCTTTAGGTTTTAAATAGTTATTATTTTATTCTATTAAATTGTTATTTTCCTTTTATTTTATATTTTTTTGTTATACAAACTCTAGATTAGAAGTCTTATATATAGTTTTTGTATTCTTTCATAGAAAGACAGCTTTTAATATTTTAATAAATAAGATATTTCTCTATTATGTTTGGACTTGATTCAATTCATCTCACAAGAAGCCGGATTCAAGCGTGGATTCTTCGAATCCCTTGATTGAATGAAGCAGATCTCTAGCGTGGTTCTTTGAATCCCTAAACTGAGCTGATTATCTAGTTTGTATGCTGAGCCACATAACGTAAGAGATTGAGTTTTGTGGAGCTTTAGTTTTGTGCTAGTTTCTAAAGAAATAAGAGTTTTTGTGTTTTAATTTTGGATACGTGTGTTAGGATTCAATAATTGGTATCAGAGAATTATTGAAACCCTAAAAACATCCGAGAGAAGGAACCAAAGTTTTTGAGAAGAACAAGATATGAGAGACATGGAATTAGTTGCAGCAATAAGTAAACCAAGAGAGAATACTCCCTCGGCTATTCAATGTCCTATGCTCAACGCCACAAACTCTACGGTGTGGAGCATGCGGATGATGGTGGCGCTTAAGGTGTATAAGCATGGGAGACAACTGAACCAGACATAGGAGATGGAGACAAGAACGACATGGCCAGAGAACTTCTATTTTAATCCATACCAGAAACCTTATTACTACAAGTGGGAACCTTGATACATCAAAAGAGATATGGGACGCAATAAAAACTAGATACGTGGGAGCTGATAGAGTTAGAGAAGCAAGGTTGCAACATTAATGGACAACTTCAGTCGTCTAAAGATGAAGGAGACAAACACAATTGACGACTTCTCAGGGAAGCTTGCAGAGATATCATCAAAGTCAGCATCCCTAAGTCAAAGAAATAGCCGACTTATTGTTAATACATATGACTTCCTTCTTGACTCCATCGTCCATAATTTCCCTAATAAGTTCCTGTAACCACAATGCATGTTTTGCCGTTCCTATAGCTGCCATAAACTCGGCCTCACAGCTAGATAAAGCAACGATCTCTTGCTTTTGTGAGCACCATGTAGCTAGACAGTTGTTGAGATAGAAAATGAAAACGTGTATGTATATGTTTGATGTGCCCGTGAAACACTAGGTTTTTAGTCAAAGAAATAATCGACTTGTTGTCTATACATACTTGGTCTTTATTATCCGAACAATGGTACGAAAGAGCTTATGGGTTTTAGTGACATCAGCTACAATGTGGATCCAAATGACAGTAAAAGTACAATGGGACACATTTTCTATCTCAACAACTGTCCCGTTACATGGTGCTCACAAAAGCAAGATATCGTTGCTTTATCTAGTCGTGAGGCCGAATTCATAGCAGCTACAGAAACGGCAAAACATGCATTGTAGTTACATGAACTTATTAGGGAAATCATGAACGATGGAGTCAAGAAGGCAGTCATATGTATTGAAAACAAGTCAGCTATTGCTTTGAATAAAAACCCAGTATTCCACAGACGCAACAAACATATACATACACATTTTCATTTTATCCGGGAGTGTGTGGAAGATGGATTGGTTACAGTGGAGAACGTAGCTGGAAGGATTCAAAAGGCAGTAACCAAGGCGCTTGGGAGAATCAGATTTAAGGAGATGAGAGATCTCATTAGAGTTGAAGAAGTGAAGAGTTGTGGTTACAAGCTTAAAGGGGAGATTGTTGACATAAGATTGTAAATAACTCAGACTACAAGATAATCCTAATGAGTTTAGGATTAGGAAAATACTTATCTAAAATTGTGTTATCTAATGATTTTAGGAATCTATATTAGCTATATAAGGAAATGCTAATCTTGTGGCATAACTTAAGAGATTGAGTTTTGTGGAGTTTTAATTTTGTGCTAGTTTCTAAAGCAATAAGAGTTTTTGTGTTTTACTTTTGGATACGTGTGTTAGGATTCAATATTGTGATCGTTGTGAACAATTTTCAATTCAATCGTTGAGTAGATTTCGAAAAACCAGTCTCAGTTCTATGAGCAAACGTTTAACTTTATGCAGTGATTCTCAGCTTAAAGGTAAATCCATTCCTGCTTTAATCATCACACACGATCAACTCAAGTCAAAACTTAGAAACATGATGAAGAAATATGTTTTGTTTTTAAGCCAAAAAAAAAATAAGAAATGTTTTTTGTCAAACGGCATGAAATTATTCAAAATTTTAACATTATTACCTAATTTTTCTGGGCTAAAATACAAATAACATTTTAGGGAAAATGATCAATTAATTTCCCAAGTATTTAAAATTGACACTTTGATTCCACACGATCAGATACACAAAATAATTCCTCAAGTCTTGATTGACTTAACGAAATTAAACTCATAATTAATCCACGTTTAATAGTTAACAGAGAATGTTAACCTAATTATTTCGCCTTCTTTTGATCATCTTCTTCCCCAAATCGAACAACATTAACCTTAAATTCATTTAGAAAACAATTAGATGATTCTTGATGACGCGACTAAAATTTCCATTCCGACAACCTCAGAAGGATCAAGCAACTGTCGAAGAACCTGCAAGATGGTACACATGCAACAATCTCTATCCCAGAATCCGTATCAGAACCCGTGAAAGACCCCATGTCAGAAACAATAACAGAGGCTGAAAGCTATTTCATTTTTATGTGTGTAAAGCTTGTTTTTTTTTGTTCTTCTTGTGATTTTAATTTCGATTATGTTTTTTTGTAGAGTAACGGATACAGAAGCTAGTAAGAGTGAAAGAGAGTATGAAGGTGGGATTGTGGCATCAGATGGTAGTGAAAGTGTCGAGGGAGATGATTGTGAAATTGTTGTCGAAGATACAACAAGATGCAAAGAGACACTGGATATGGCTGATGTAGAAGAAGAGAGCGAGCCTGAGCTGGTCGAAGTGAGAGTATGCGATAACTGAGAAGAACTTTTTGTCTACTTTCTCTCTGAGTTTTATGTGTATACTGTTTGCTCATCTCTTTTAGGAATAATATGGTAACTAAAAATTATTCCTCTCTTTTGTTATGAGATTATCACAATCTTAGAGCATCTTCAGCTAAGTACGAAAGAAAATCAACAAGGGTGATGCTCATGAAAAAACATGATAACATTTGTAGAGTTTTTTTTTTTTCATACTCAGATAGAGAAGATATTGTTGCTTAGTAGAAAGATTCACTGCAATGAGCTCTCCAATCATCGTTAGAATCGATTTAAGTTAGTGTTTTTCGATTTGGAAGATACTTAAGGATGAAATGACTTAAAAGAAGGCAAAACAATTAAGTTAACTATGGACTAATGATGGGTTTCATTTCTTTAAGTCAATTAAAGCTTGAAGAATTATTTTGCCTAGTCCATAATTTAGGAATAAAAATATCAATTTTAAATATTTGAGAAACTAATTGGTCATTTTCCCTAACATCTACTATATTAAAATAGAATCATTCTTTTATCTATTAATACAAGTCAGGGAAAATGATCATTTTATTCCTCCACAATTTGAAATTAACACATTTAATCCCCAACTATTAATTAGGCAATATAATTCCTCAAGTGTATATTGACATAACAAAATTGGACGTTTAAAACGTCCACGTTAGACTTAACTGACATAGTCTAATAATAAGTCCTTTTTAACACTTTGCTTCATATCTCTTTCCCCAAAATTAAAAAGCTTTAGACTTAAATCTCAGAAAAAGCACAGACGAGATCTGCTAGATTTCTAATCTCGGAAGAAAAGATGTTCAAAATTTGTATGATAAACCCCAAGAATATATTCTAGGATGAACATGTGTTGGCTGAGCTGATCATAATAGTATCAAGAAAAACAATAGAATTGAGAACAATTTATTTTCTGTATGCTGCAGCTTTCAGTTCTTCTTTGCAAGGAAAGAATAAGAAGAACAACTGAAACTGTAACCAAAAATAAGAAGTACGCTCCAAAATCCAAAAATCTTTCTTAGCTTCAATGTAATAATCAGCGTACCATCAATCATGAAAATCGTGAGAACCCACAAACAAATCAGAAGAATGGTGTAATCATGTTATTCACCCAGATTCGCCTCAGTTATCTTCTGAATATTGATTTAGAATTTAAACTTTTAATTTGGGGAAGAAGATAAAAGCAAGAGGTGTTACCAAACAAATTAGACTAGCAATGTCCGTCAAGTGTTTAACCGTTTAACGTGGACTTTTAAAAGGTCCAATTTTGTTGAGTCAACATTATCTTGAGGAATTGTTTTGCATAGGGAATATATGTGTTAATTTCAAATTGTTGAGGAATAAAATGATCATTTTTCCATTGTCATTTAAATTTAGACTATTTCTAGAATATTATAAATAATATATGACATATAGTTTGATTGAACCGTATTATTTAAATTAAACCAACACGGTTAATATGTATATTTAGATATCAAAATTATGGAAATTTACTAATTATATGAAATTAATATATTTCATATCTTAGCAGTTCCTTAACAAATATGGAAATCAATTAATTATACGAAACCAATAGATTTTGAAAATCGTAATATACCGTTGTTTTATTTTTAATCAATAATTTACTCATTTTTTTAAAATTAAATTTAAAGTAAAACCAAAAACCAAATCTAAAAACCAAAAACCAAAACCAATAGCTGATAACATGAGTTATATTTTTGTTATTTAAAAATAAACTATTGTAATTCATCTTTTCAATTTAAAATTAGATGTTCGATTATTTGGAATTTTTTTGTTGATAATATAACTTCAAACTAACTTAGAAGATCTTAAAACTAAAAAACATAACCAAAAGTCGAAAATAAAAAAAAGAAACTTAAAAACTAAAATCCAAAAACCAAAAAAAACAAAATCTAAAACCAAATCTAAAAAAATACAAAAACTAAAAATTGATACAAAACAATCATCACCAAAAATTTCGGATTACTTATTTTATACTAAAATATTTTTTTAAATAGAGATAAAACTCAATTATATAAATTTTTAATTATAAACAATTTTTGCGTTTTTTAGCTCGAGTCAAAATCTAATTTTATAAGGCCCACTAAACACTCTGATTAGGCCCAATTGTATCCAGGTTATAAACCACCACGAAAGAAACCCTAGTTGTTCGAATCCATTTGGGCGAGTACGACGGCGAGAGCTTCTCATCTTTCCTCTCAGGGCAGCTCTACTCTTCGGATCAAACAATGGTAACTAGGGTTTACGATTTCTTTTCCCTTTTGCTCAGTTAGTTCCTCTTAGATCTCAGTACTTGGTTCAGTGGTTCACATCGATCTGTAATGTTATAGCTTGCCGTTTATTCCATTTGAATCCAGCGAATTAACTAAGTATTTTTCGATTTTTCTGACAAATTTTTTTTTTTTGAATTATTTGTGTGTGTTTTGTGATTGTTGATGTGTAGTCTCTGGTTGCGAACGAGGAGTTCCAGCACATTCTGCGTGTGCTCAACACTAACGTTGACGGCAAGCAAAAGATCATGTTTGCCCTAACCTCCATCAAGGGTATCGGAAGGAGACTGGCCAACATTGTTTGCAAGAAAGCCGATGTCGACATGAACAAGAGGTTATCTTTGTCTCTCTCGTGTGTTTTGTCTTTTCGACGACTAAATTGCTGTTGAAGTTCACTTTACTTCGAATATTATTAGTGTTGTGTCTTTTTTTTCTGTAAGTTCTAAGTCATGTTTACTTTGACGTATCAATGATATGGATTATGTTTCCACTTTGTTGTCTTAACTGGTTCCAAATGAAAATGTTAGCTAAGACATTTGCTTTTACGATGGTTCTTCTGACTTTGCGGCCTCTTTTTCTTTGTTATTGTAACATGAGAATTGTAAAATAGCCAGTGCTTTGTATGTTAAGCGAGAAGTTATTTGAGAACTTGTGTATAATTTAGTTTGAACATTCTGTTATGATGTCCAATTTCAGGGCCGGTGAGTTGTCTGCAGCTGAGATCGACAACCTCATGACCATCGTTGCAAACCCAAAGCAGTACAAGATTCCAGACTGGTTCTTGAACAGACAGAAGGACTACAAGGATGGAAAGTACTCCCAGGTTGTTTCCAATGCTCTTGACATGAAGCTCAGGGATGATCTTGAACGCCTCAAGAAGATCAGGTAAAACTCGCACTGATTTCGATCAAACAACTCGTTTTTACTGTGTTCTCGTATGGTTTGACTTGGTGGTTTCATTTTTTCTTGACAACGAGCAGGAACCACCGTGGTCTGAGACATTACTGGGGTCTCCGTGTCCGTGGACAACACACCAAGACAACTGGTCGCAGAGGAAAGACTGTTGGTGTTTCTAAGAAGCGTTAAGACAATGATGCTAGCTGCAGCTGGATGGGATCTTTGATGAGGACTGGTTTTAAGTTTTTCTTTTTCTTACAATTTTGTAAGACTTAAAAGACTCGGTTTTGGTTATTTTGTGAGAGGTCTTCTCTACTATTTTATAACAGTTTAAGATAAGTATTCAATGTTCGTCGCAATTCTGTTTTGTTAAAAGTCAATGTATTTGTTACTTGATAAAAGAGATTTCATATTATTAGGCTCCGCTCCGAACGGTAACTGCGGTTTGAGCGGTGCGGGATGAAAGGTTTAAATGATATATGGTATATGTAAAGATTTTTGTTATTGTTAAGTGCGGGGCGGATAGAAACATTTGAAACCTTAGAATCTATCCCGCAAAAACATTACAAAACAATCTCAATCGTCAACTAGTATCATAAATTAAGCTAAAATCATAAATCAAGACAGATGTACGAGATGTTCCCCATCATTTACCACTTACAACTACTACTAGGCTTTGTCTTCATTGTCATCAGAATCAGGAGCAGCTCCAAGTTTCTGCTGACGAGTCGTAGGAAGAAAATAGCTTCGTCTCTCTTTGCCTCCTGGCTTGGAAGAGGCATTACCATACCAGATCACACCAAGTACTGCAATAACCATTCCAATAACCACGTGCAAGTTTAGACCTTCTCTACCAAAAAAGAAAAATCCCATTACCAGCACCAGGATTGTCTTCATGTGTCCCAGGACTTGGAACGATACCGCTGTGAATCTCCCGATGCAGATGAACTGGCTCAGGTTGGTCCCGATCGCTATTGTGCATGAGAGGGTTATAAACAGCTGCAGAAATAAAAAAAAAGCTTGTTAAGTTTTCTTTAAGTTAAGTAAGACACATTTATTGAACTCCATGAAACAAAAAAAGCTAAGACTCGTATAAAATGTGCTTGGCTTGGTAGGTATCCTGACTCTAAACAAGGCTGGTACCAAAAGGCCGAGATGATAGTAGATCATCATAATCAGACTACGACAAGATTAGGTAGTGACAAATATTTATTGATAATTCACATAATGATTAATGATGTTGTGAAGAGAGATGAGTTGAATCTAATGCTAATAATGAGAGTAAGGTATGGAACTTATTGAGGTTTAAGGCGCTTACAACAGAGACCAAGTTGTAGTCGTACATGTCGACTCTTTTTTCAGTGAGCCAATAATCAAGAAATGGACCAACAACGAGTAGTGTTGCGGCTTGGGCTGGTGCGGTATGTCCCAATAGGTTTAAAGAGCTAAGCGAGTACTTGCGCTGAAGGTAATGTACATACTGCGACCATTTATAAAAAAAAAAAAAGAACCACGCCAATCTAGTCTTGAGTGAAATTAAAGGAACGATATTTTTTACAATTGTAAGAGCAGAAGTTACGTATTGTTGTAGGGAAGTACTCCAGACAGCAACAAAAGCGGCCAGAAAGCCTTTGGTATTGACACTAACATCAGTGACAGTGCAAACACCAACACCAACAAGAACAAGTCCAATGCTAAGCTTGGTGTCTCTGGAGTAACGGATCTTATCTAACACCATTTCCAACAAGCAGGATACAGGAATCATGCTGAGCTTTGCAATCTGGCAAGCAAACACAGAACATTGGTTAAATCAAAGTTGACAAATTGCAGAAGGAGTTAATAATAGAACACCTGATAAAAGCCGACAGAGTTCCACATAAGACTGACGTTCATTCCAACAATGGAGAAGTTTGCAAAGAGAACAAATCTGAGAAGCTGGGTAAAGGGAAGATAGAGAAGGCTGAATGTAACCAAGACATCTCAGAACAATCGTCATCAGAGTTGTGAAAGCGAAATATAAACCGGTTAAGGTTGTAGCAAAGCTATAACCATAAGTGGCCATTAGAGCTTTATTGACGATGATGATACCAACAGAAGTGACAACATTGAACATCCACGCCGCAGCATCTGCTGCTGTTTTCTTCTCGGCTTTACTCACTGGAGCCATTGTTTCCCTCTTCCTCTAAATCAGAAAATCTCTACTTTCTTCTTCTTCAGTCTCACATCCTCCAGAGACACACTTTACGCTTAAGGTTTAAGATCATGAGAGTCAGTACGAAGAAAACAAGAGCTATTCGCAAATCCATTACATTCGATCGCGATTCGTACGTGTGTGTTAATCAACAGTAGTTTGAATGTTATACGATCAGTACGATCAAAACCAAATTTTTCAATCAGATCGGATCCGGCCCCCCGAGCGTAAAATATAAAGATCATAAATCAATCTCCCTAATTGACAACGATCGATCCCTCTCCTCCGACATTGATATCATCAAATCACAGATACAATAACAAGGGACAACCAAGAAGGATCAGTATAATACGGAGTGGAGTTACCTGAATTCAGAGAAGATGAACCGGAAACGAATGAGGCGGACATGAACGGAGCAGAGCACCGGCGCCAGAGACGGCGAGAGAGTGGTCAGTGATTGGATAAAGAAGCACAAACAAACAAACAAAAACAATTGGGCTGCTTAGATCATCATCAACAACTACTCTTACTTTTGCGGAATCCACCCTCAAAATAAAAATAAAGGGATGAAATGGAGGTTCTCCAACGATAAACATTATACATTTTTAGTGCTCAATTTTATTACTCGGTTGGATCCGCCCTAGGGACGGGTAAACAAATGAATGAAACAATTAAAATATATTTTAAGCTAGTAATAATTTTAGTTTATTTTAGTTATATTTTTCACTATTTTCAGTACAAATTTCAAAATTTCTTGTTTTTTTAGAAATTATATATTAGTTACTGTTAAAACAATTCATAAAAATATAATTACCTAGTTTGTTCGCAGCATTTGCTTTTCTTGAATTTAATATATTTTAATACATTTCTTCTTAAATTTTATAATTTTTAAAATCTGGAAAAAGAAAACCAATTTATTATTTTTATAAATAAATTGAGCAAGTAATTTTGAAATATGGTTCAACTGTTACGGTTTAATATTTATTAATAACATGTTAGGTTATATATATTTAAGTATTATTATATTTGGGAAATATATTTTTGTTGTTTTTTTCTGTTTTTTCAAATTCACATCAACAAAGATTTGAAAATAGTGAATTCCGCAATTGTTTTTTCGGTTTTCTTATCGCCAAAATTTAGGCTAAACCAAAAAAATAATAGAAAATCACAACTATTTGATGTATTGTTAATATATATATGGTTCAAATGTTAAAATAACTTTGGAAGATATTTTACAAATGATTAATAAAATTACATTGTATTCCTTATATTTTTTTTTATAGATGACTAATCCAATTAGAATATTTTAAGAAAAAAAATGAATTCATCTCAAATTCTTAATCTGATAAAATATTTTATATAAATTGAAAGGTTGTATAAAACTAAAACAAAAACCAATACTGTCAAAACTCCGTAAACCACATCCCTCAATAACTCAGTTCGGTTAAACTAAATATTGAATCGGAGATACATAGCCTACTAAAACTGAATTCTCACCACTCAACCATTCACCAATAGGTAAAAGAACTAAAACTTTTTATGAAAATGTGACTTGGCCGTTCTCTAGTTAATCCAAACATTAATCCAACTGTTCACATTCAAAGTTTTGAGCTTTTACACCTATATTTTTAGTTAGGTTTAGTTACCTGACGGCTTATGCTGACTTGCATCTTTTGATTCTTGAGTAGGAAATGTTGATGTTGTGTAATCCGGTTCTAATTGTGTTGGAGCCTGACTATGAGTTCGTGAGTCGTGTCTTCAGAAAATGTTTTTGCATAACTCTATTGGACATTCCTGAAGAGCTCCAAGTTACCAATCATCACTGCCTGACAAAATTCAAACATATTTTTAGTATGAGATTCTTATTTCGGAGTTGTTATTATATTATGCAAGCTCCATCAAACTTAGTTGTATCAACTCAATCGTATCATTACGTGTATATGTTGATCACCGACAAGGTCAAGTAAATTAATTAGTGCATCTTGTTTTATGTGAAAGTATGAAATATTTGCAAATACCAGTCACATTCTTATATGTTAAATACTTTATTAAATAGCGTACAATACATTGACATAAAACCCATACAATTTTTGTAAAATATTTTAAGTTTTTTTTCTCCCCTTGGCTTAGTTTAAAATCTTAATGATTATGATTTCTCTCTCTCTCTGCGACAAAACGTAAAATGCAATTTGCATCTGCTCTATTGTTTTCATGGTCAGATAGATGCTGACTAAGTGCCTGCAATAATCATTCAGAGAGAAACTTACATCATCAAATATAACGTTATATTTGAAGTTTTGAACTCTTACAGTTCATCTATAAAGTGATAATTCTTTCCACAGTAATACCGCTCTCGTATTCTAGTAACCGAGCCGTGCTCTCACAAAAGCAAGACTCCTCTGTTTAGATATAAGCTTTAATAGTTATGTGTTTCCAATGCATATGTAACTTGAAGCCCCATTCAAAGCACCATAGATACCTGTAATGAAACGGTTAGTTTAAACACAATGTAAATTTAAGACCTTAATGCGAGCGAAGCCTAGCAAGAGATACATATAAACACCGTATTTAAATGAAATATTTTCGTAATATTAACTTTTACTGTTTATCTTTTTTATTTTTTTTATAGATATCATAATTATATCTTACATTTTTAATAATTATGAGAGCATAATTTTTTTTTTGAACTGAATTTATGAGAGCATAATTGTTTTAAATGTTTTTTCTAATTTAATTATGATAGTTAGTAGAATATTCTTTTTTTAAACTGCAAGCATTAGGTTAAAAACACAGACTATATACTATTTTTCAATTTTGTTTGCCATTGAACTTGTTGTATTTTTATAGTTATTTACTTTTTTTATAGTTATTTACCGACACAATGTGAAGAAATATTTATTTACTGCGATGACAATCATCTTGAGTTGATTAGAATTATAAAAATCTAATATTAAATTTTATTATCTAGAAAATAAAATTTACTTTATTTCAGATATACCTCCATAGCCAAACGTTCTTCTTCTAGTCCTCCACCGATACAAAATGCAACACCCCACTGTCAAGAAATTTTTAGATTGTTCGAATGAACAGAGGAATGCATGAATAATTTAAGCAGACTTCATTTAGACACTTTAGAATTTCTATTTACATTATGGCTTCTTCATCTTTCTATCTTTCTCGAATGTGCGAGTCCTTGATGGATGTTCTAGTGTACTTATTTTATATATCATTACTTTATTATCAGAATGTTTTGTCTCTACACAATGCTCATCTAATTGGAGATGTAATCACCTATTAATTAAACCATTCGTACTTATGATATACAGAACAAAACATCATTTTCTTCAATTGCGTTCAAGCTTTCTCTTTTTGGAGTTCTGTTTTTTTTGTTTGTTTAACCCCATAGCATTTCGCTATTAAATCAATAATATGGTTTTGTTCATTGCCTAATTTATTTGTTCATCAAGGATCTTAATAACAACTTGTGGCATTTTCTACCAGTCGGTGGATTTTGAGATCCCTGGACGGCGAAAACGATACTTCTTTTCTCCCATTTTTTTTCTTTTCTTTATTTATAAACTCAAACTAACTATAATCAACAGCACCATTTGCTTATTATAATACATGCGTAATAGTACTTATCTTTCACTATTCTGTTGAATATTTTTAAAGTACTTCATTTCATTTCAACCAACATCCATACAGGTCTACAACACAATTTCTCAGTCCCTAAGGATTGGCATAGAAAAATAGCTTCCTAGCTTCAATCATCTATAAGAAAAAGAGTTTATGTATACATAAAAGAATGTATCAACCAACATTCATAACAATGATATGTTGATCCATGTATATCTTTAAGACCTTCATAAAAGAGAAGAGGACAAACTTAATTGGTCGTAGATTCTTGAAAAAAATTCTTTTGTAAAATTTTAATTAGCATATGATGTCATACCTTAAGATACAACATTCAAAATTTGAAACGTGAGAGACAAAAATTTTTTTGAATACAATACAAACTTGGATCATTTCTTAGCAGAGGTGTGAATATACTTCAAGCTCATTAAAAAAAGTCAATAAATTTTAAATTTGTGAACAAACCATGAGAAGAATGAGAGAGGAAGTAGATGATCTTTGAAGAATCCTCAATTATGTTCTTCTTTCTTTCCTCTGCCTATCTACTCTGATTGTTTTACTTCTGTGTCAACAGAACAGTTTTAGAAGCTTATACCACTAATTCTAAGTAAATCGTTTTCTTTGGATCATTCCCAAGTCTTCTTCCTCATGAATTCACCATCTAGCTCCATAGAAGCTCAATTTATATGACACCATGCCACACCATATGAAACCAGTGAAAGGAGACTTAGTCCGCTTCTTCCGGTTCTCAGCATTAGCCAGAACTTCACATGCAAATCACCAACCCAATCCAAATCAACGACCAATAAAAACGTATGACAAACATGTAAAACGTTTATAAGGATAAAATGCAAAACGCTAACCTCCGGTCGCAAAGTCACCAAACTTTTGAATTTATGTTGGTATCAACACAAATTTCCATCGCCAGCGCATCATTAATTTTCAGATCCATGACTTTAAATCAGATTCTGATTTTCAATCATCAAACACAGATGCAAAAAAAAATTGAGCAAATGTAAATTTCATGTGTACAGCAAGAACAAAAAAGAAAGTTTACTTACTGATTACCATTAATATTAATCTAGGATGACAATGAAAGCTGAAACTCTCCGCCATGAAAACTCATAAACTCGCCGCCTCTTTTTACATTCTTGCCCTCCCAAAACCTCAGCAGCCCGACCTAGACGATGGAGATACATCAACCGGATTTGAAGTCATGAAGGAGGAGAGAGGAGTATTCTATTCTGCTCACATCAAGTTTTAAGGATTATTATGATTGTGATGAATGAAATATGAAAGTTTACGGGATGTAGACTAACCTATTTGTAGCTGCAGATTCATCGATTGGAAGAAATAGAGATGCATTCAATGATAAATCGTGGAAGGAGTAAAGACGACAATTGAATGTGGTCCGTAATGGTTTGGGTTTCCCATTTCTGGTGAGAAGAGTTCCAACAGAATCGATACGGACGGCGAATTCTTGAAGTTGAAAACAATGGTTAGTGTAAGAAATCTGAAGTTAAAAACATCATGAACCCTAGAAATAGAAGCAAGACGAAGACTGTTACTATCAGGTTCCAATAATAAATTCATCAGCCCACTTAATGAACGGTGGCCCAAAAACATGGAAGTCCAAAATCAAAGTCAAACGATAAGCAAACAATAAAATCAGTGAATTGGACCTGTGTCATGCTCAGGGAATTAGTGATGTGACTTCCTCTAGAGCGGAAAGTCTACTTTATATAATAAAATTAACTATAAACATTAAACTTTAATATAAATAATAAACACATATTAATATATGGTATTGTCAAAATTAGTAAATAGACTAAGTATTGTAATATATACTTAAATGTGAAATATTTCAGCTTATATAATTGTTAATTTGATGTAAAATATTATGATTATTATAAATTTTAATTTCTGTCAAACTTTCTCTAATGTATTATCATCATGTGAAAGAATATGCTTATTAACATTATTATATTTAGTATATAATTTTTATGAATATATTGTTATTTTTATTTAAAATTAAATTTATAAGATTATAATTATAATATTTATAATACTAAAATGCAGCATAAAAAGGAATAAGTGCACAATCTTTAAACATATATAGATAAAAAGACTAAAGTAAAAAGTAAACAGTGTTTTAAGGGTGTGAACAATGCACCTTCAAATTTGAGGATGTATTATTCATCTTAAAGGGATGAGAGACTGTTAGAGAGCAAAAACTCTCAATGAGGGGATAAGGATCTGTTGGAGATGCTCTCAACGATTCTAGTAGTGGTCCGGCTCCCGCTATTTCGTTTTATTTTTATTTTTTTATATTACTACCCAAACCTTTAATGATCCACAAATGGTTTGAACTCTGAGATATTTAGATTTTAACTCTACCAATTATACCACTACATTAAAGTAACATTTATGAAATTTTGGCCAAAAATAATATATATTTTTGACGGCCGAAAATCCATACTTCCACCGTTTCCTATCAGGGTCGGGCCTATTACATTCTTTCATTTCTCTAGATATGGAATGAAAATTCCTCCGTTTCCTACCGGGGCCGGACCTACTACATTCCTTCATTTCTCTATATATGGAATGAAAATACAAATTAGGATTCAGACAAGTTAAAACTAAAGGTTTGGAGATGTTCTTTTTTTTTATCAAAGAGATGTTCTTTTCTTCTTCTTTTCTTGAGCAACTCATTAGAGATGTTCGAGGAGATAAAGGACAACTCATTTTGTTCTGGTCTGTACAGAAATTTTGAAAAAAAATTGATTTGCTAAAATTGAGTAAGTTTTGATTTGGATATTGTAAGCATAAGCTATGAAGCTTCTCAACGCAATGTGATAGGACATGGTGTCACCAATGTTGAGGATATTTACCTACTTGGTAAGACTTTTATCGGGAAATCAATGCATATATATATACAAACGACTAGAGAGCATTGTAGAAGAGGTTTTAAACAGCGAATGGTGAGGATGTAGGATGTTGATCGAGACTCTCGATCCAAAAATCGAATCCAAAAAATCCAACCCAAAAAATCATTTTGCAAAATCGAATCCACTCGATCCAAAAATCGAATCCAAAAAATCCAACCAAAAAATCATTTTACAAAATCGAATCCAAAAAATCCAACCCGAATCTTGTTCAATGATGAATTTCCAGACTTTTATCAGGAAATCAATGCATATACTATGGTTGCTTGCCACCTCCGTTTCTAGAATTCCCAGAACATAAAAAAATGGCGAATTTATGAGAATTAGAGAAGGTTGAGAAGAATCTTTGGCATTTAACAAGACTACATACTGGTTGCCGATATATATGGCTTTTTAAAACTTTATTAACTAATACGAAAGACTTCACACGCCATATCGGTTCAGCTTATATGTCAAACGTCAAAGATATAATAAAATTATAGAATACATCGACTATATCCCCGACCACGTGCTTGCGTGTGGGCTATACCCCTAATGATTATAATAATATATTCTTGTAACATGATTATGTCTGCATACCGCATGAAACCAAAACTATTTTTGTAACATGATTGTAGATCCTAAAACCCACATTAAGTATTTGATAGTGATTGCTTGTAAAGAATTTAAGAAATAAATCAAGCGGACAACAATATCCATAAAACAGAACGATATAACCATATTTCGGTATATGAAAATAGACTTTTATTGATATGATTTGTTTGATACAATGAAAGAAAGATTTTCAATACAAGTGAAGGGAAATCGAGCTCTAAATGAGGGCATAAGAGTGAGAGGTCGAGTTCGTAATGTGTGGGTAAATCACTATGGTTTTCCGTGTCCTCCCTTGCTACTCTCTATTCTCCTTTTATATAACTTCTTCCTAAGCTCTTGACCTTTCTACGATCTTCTCGTGCTGCGGCTCTCCTCGACCTTATCGCCATACTAACATGGTTGTCTTGTTGGGCTTATGTCTGGGCCGGATTTATTGGGTCCAATAATTATTCGTTAGCCTTCTTCAATGAATTATTGAATGGAAAGGAAGCAGTTTGCCATTAAGTTTCTTGTCCGGCGTGCTCTCTTCGGGATGGAGAACAATAGTCCCATCTTTGCGACACGTATTGTGAAACCGTCGGTCATATATTAATTCTCTCCAATAATCACTAGGACACTGTGTTCATCATTAGTCCCTCGTAAATCGCAGAGACGGCGCTTCTTCCTCTATATCCACTAAGAGAGGATTCTCTTTTCTATGATCTTTCGATTCTTTCTTTTGCGTAACTCTCTCCTCCCCTCTAGCAAGATATGTGGAGTTTTTATCGATGTCGAAATTGAATTTGCGTTGGCCGGTGAGACCCTGGAAAACGCAATAGGGGAGTATTGTGGTGCTTGTACTACATATTTTTTGAAGATTGCAGTCTTTTTTTCCGATCCCAAAACCACTGCTCGAGATGCTCGCGGAGCTGGGTTTGTTTTTTACATAGATGTGTCCGAATTTTCTCAGGCCCTTCCTAGCTTTAGCTGCTAGGACTCAAGAAGATGGGTTATCATTTCGTCTGGATGAATTAAGCCATCAGTGCTTAATAAAACGGAACACTAAAGCCCCATGAACTTTCCTTATGTCTCCACGACCGGGCCGCCGCGTAGTAGAAGGACTCCATACCGCGATTAGAAGCTGCGGGAGCATTTCTTTGTTTTTAGGTTTTATTAGACCATTGTTGGAGACTTTGTATACCTAGACATGGAGATAAATATCAATTTGTTTCTTCCATCTCTCATTCTCTTTAATTTATTGGTTGTTTCATTGTCTTTGACTCGGGTGATAATTCTGATTGACTCGGCACTTTTGCCTCTTTTAGCACATCAGTTCACTCGGAAACTCTCATATGTATGACGAGCTCCGAGGACTTATCGAGACTCTTCGGCGGGACCGTCTTTGTTGGTCGTCTTTTAATCAAAACCGTATTTGTGCTGCATTTTAGCAGCCTCGAGGAGAAGGGCTATGGCGCTTCGAGCACCCACGCAAGATCACTCGATTCGATCCCCAGATTCAGGGAGTCACAAAGTCCCTCATGTTGTTTTATCGCCTGCAAATAGAGTAAAAATGAGGATGGTTAGGAGATCATCTTTTAGACATGGAGATTCAGTCTCCATTCCCACTCATCAGGGTTTCTTCTGTTTGTTTTTGAGCTCAGGTTCTGATTATCAAGTGAATTTGACCATGCCCAAACGTAAGTGACCTGGCGCACAAAGCTTGCTCCATCAAAGTCAATCTAGGCTGATATTAGAGGTCTCAGTTCTAAGGAGTGGAAGTATGTCCATGAGGGTGATGGTCCGTTGTCTGCAAGCCATGAGGACCTCGGTTTTTTTTTTTTTTGCTGCATAAGATCTCATTGTCTTCAAATTGCAGCTTTGGATGAGTCTTCCGACAGGGAGGGTTATGTTAGAGTGGGTATGCGAGTGTGAAGGTCTTCTTATCCGAGACTTCTTTCCTTTGTAGGTTACTTCCTCCACTGATGCAAATTTTACTTGGCATGTTATGAAGGCTATCAACGAGTTTGTAGCGGTAGTGTGATATCACTCAAATTACCCTAAGGAGTGAATTACTCTCTCAAATAAGAGGTTCAGTTGTAGTACTTAGGGATCGAATCACAAGGAGCTAAGGAACACAAAAGATGCAATCCTAAATGATTATGCT
>JABAYD010057958.1:0-12225 GCA_014822095.1 Diplotaxis tenuifolia
ATGTAATCAATATGGTCAACAAGTGCATTCAATGTCTCCTCATGTAAACCCTAGTTTTCTCCACTATATAAGAGTGACATATGCTAATGAGAAGATACAAAACATTCTTCTCTCAAATCACTTCTCCATATTATAACACACTTTAAACCTTTAATGTATTTTTGTCATAAAAAATCTTCGACTTGAAAAAATATCTGTTGAACAGGTAAAGGTAATTTGTCAGATTTTTTTCAAAAAAAAATAAATATTTAATAAATAAATATATTAATTTAAAAAATAAAAAATTCATAAAATCAAAAAAATAAATTAAACTTTAAAAAGATAAAGAAAATTTCAGAATATAATTTTTTTTTTAAAAAACTTAAATTAAAATACTGGAAATTAAATTAAAATAGTGAAAATTAAATAAAATTCAGAAAATTAAATATAATTCAGAAAATTAAGCAAAAATCAAAGAAAATTCACAAAAATTAAAAAAAAAATCATCATTGAAACCATCATCGTTAATAGTGATTTTTTGAAATTTTTATTGTTAATGATGACATTTCAGTTTTTGTTTTAAAAAGCATATTTTATGCAATTTTTTATTAAAACTAACATATTCTAGTTGACAATAAAAGTTTAAAACATATGACTATTAATGTTTGATGGTTTCAAATAGTTAATAACATAATCTTGTAATTTTTAAAAATTATTTTAAACTTTTGATTTTTTAAATTTTTGTGAATTTTGTGAATTTTATTTAATTTTCGATATTTTTATGAGTGCATTACATATTTAGGCACTTTTCTCACTTTGATTACATAGAAAGGCACTTTCGGCTTGTGGGACACTTTGTCTCCACTTTCCCTCTCTCTCTCATCTATCTAAAGACAAAAAGGTCCTTCTCTAGTTAACTAAAGCACAACCAAAATAGTCTTCTCTCATGTATCCACTCTCACGTCATCACCTCTGTATCCACCAGCACCTCTTCCACAACCACTACTGTGGTATCCACCACCAGCACCTCTTCCACAACCACTACTGTGGTATCCACCACCACCTCTTCTACAACCACAACTGCGATATCCACGACCACTTAACACGATCTCCACCTTCACCATTTCCCTATCTCCAATTCTCACACCTTCCACCCCACTCCATTCACTACAAGCTCTATTTTTTTATGTAATGANCTACATGGCAGAGCTGAGTGAGAAAGTAGTACTCCATCAACTCAAAGAGAACCAAAGCTGGTGTAGCCCCACCAAGTACATCACCATACATCTTCTTTCTTGTTCTTCCACGTGAACATACCAGCCACTGAATATGGTTGCTCGAGCTTTCCTTCTACGGTAACCACAACGCGGCGGTAAAAGAAGAGAACCATGACACATGAGACGACGTGGATGGTGCTTACTGGTGGCTTGGAGCTTTGATCCAGGAGACAGGCGTGGATGGTGCTTGTGCACCGTGTTCCAAAACTGTAATCAGCACAAACCTGTTTCAGACACAAAAACAACAATTGGAGTTAAATAAAAACACTCAGTAACTCAAACATATCAGACTCTCAATATATTGATAAGATTAAAGTGAATCAGTAAGCTTTTTTTTAACACAAACATCAATGATATTGCAACTGATAGAATGAATTTTAAACAAAGACCAAACCAAATACAAGAAAGATCAAAACTTTAAACAGAGACAAAATAGATTCAAGAATAAAGGAAACGAAAATTGTAAAAAAGGTCTGAATTTTCTAAACCCAACATGAAAATCAATAAACAAATCAAACATGAAGCAACTTTAGAATGTCAGATCTAAGCAAATTGAGTTTTTCAGAAAAACAAATCAAACATGATGCTACACGAATTTGACCTTGTATGTAGGGATTTTTTCAATCTAAGGGCTCTTCGAGTTATGGATGTCGATTGACAAAAGTGTGGCTGCACATTTGGGGTTTTTTTAGTGACTCTAAGGTTTCACAACTTTTAAGAGAAAAAGAAAAAAAATATGGTTAATAGAGAACGCCGCCGGAGGAGCCGGACTCTTCTCCGTCAAACTTGTTTTTTGTTGAATTCGTTTCTGTGAAGTTTTGTTCCTCTTGAATTTGAGAGTAGAGTTTCTGGACTTGGACAAAGGAAGAAGAAAGAATAAACAAAAGATAAAGAAAAAAAAAAGTTTAAAGAAGTGAGGGAAAAAAAAAACTCGATGGAATCTGGATTTTGAAAACAAATATTAACAAACATAAATAATAATTGAAAAACGAATCCGTAGACTTTAGTAATTAGATTTTTTAAGGAAAATATATTTTGTTCAGATGGCAAGATATTATCTAGTTAAAGGGTATAAAGATATTTGTATCATAAGAAAGTGTGCCTCAAGCACAATGTGACTTGTAGTGTAATATGAAAGTGAAAGTGTCTTACAATGTAAATTTCTCTATTTTTATTTAAATTTTTTAACAAAACATCTTTATATTCTGAAAGTTTCTTTATTTTTAAAGGTTGAATTTTTTTATGATTTTTTCGTTATTTAATAAAATTTCTATATTTATTTTGTAAAATATTTATTTTTGAATTTTTTTTTATAAATAATCTTTTTTACTTGTTCAACCAGTTTTTCAAGTTTGAGTTTTTTTTTCTCAAAAAAACCACTTTGAAGGTTTAAAGTGCTATTGAAAAAAATTCAGAGTTTAAAGTGCCACTAAATGTCACTTTCAAAATTTTTTATGCGATTTTCCCGTTTTTTATTAATATTTGAAGTTTAAAAGGCAAAGCTACATATTGGTAGATACTTTTATTGTCTCTTAGTAAATTAAGTTACATAAGACAGTTTAGGTCCAAGTTCCACTTCTTATGATCCTCAGCAGGCATAGTGGATGAATCTCCAAAAGGACTTATCTTTGGCCTTCTTTGATCTTTCCCCATTGGTGATTTCTAGAACGAATTTGAGTTCTCGAAGAACACGTATGCAAGTACCACTGACGCCATGAACAAGCAAAACAACAGTGCATGTATCTGCCACTCTGCACATCCAACAGAATAAAGATACGAGTGTGTGAGAGAGACATATAAAGAAGGTAGAGAGTGTGATGAGCAAGCAAACCTTTCCACTCCTTTGGTACAGTGAGTTTGGTCACCATCTCACCCCATTCACTAGATGTTGTTAGCATTACCCTAAACCCCCAAGAAGATGGATTAAAAACTTAGAAACAATGCTGGTCCGAGACTTAAGGGTTATGATATGTCACCATACCTTTCACTAGGGCAGAACTCAAATGAAGCAATGGTTTGACCAAGATGCAGCCTCTTACTGTAGTGGTATATCTCCATTGTCTTCACTTCAGCAACAGATATATCTCCATCTTTGCCACCCCTGCACACAAGAAGGTGCACAAGTTTTAACCTTTGTACAACAATCAAAAGCCTGAAAAGCAATAACCAGACCCAGTAAGAAGAAACACTCAGAAAGCAACATATTTACAATTGTTTAAGACTTTCATTATCTTGTTTCTGACTTTTAGAACACTAGTAATGCCTTAATTGTTTACATAAGAGTCGCTATACATTATATACCTCTCTGAGCAGCACATAACAGAAAAGGTTTGGTTCCATCTTTAGAGAACCGGCACAGTTCAATACTTTCATCCCGACTACGTTCCAAAGTTGACAAAGGAAAACCATCTTCTGCTTTCCATATCCTAGCTGATCCATCAGTTGATGTTGTAGCTAAGAACTCTGAGTCAAGACTACAAGAAAAGGCACGCAGATATGAGAAAGATGCACAAAACCAGCTCTGTCTTACAATCTCCATTTACTTCTATTTGTGTTGTATGAACCGAGTCGCAATTTTTTACAGAAGACTCATGTATTACTCGTTCAACTATGATTTAAATTGAAAATTATATAAAATGAGGGCTAATGGTAGAGAACATTCCGGTGATTACCTAAAATCCATGTCCCGGATGGATTTGTGTGCCTTTGGTTCATCCAAAATTACAGTTAGGTTTGGCCATTCCATGATTTTGAGACACCCATCCTGAAAAATAGTTTCCAATAAGCTTACAGAATAATGTGGCAACAACGAGAAATTTTTGGAACGGTAAAGAGTGAAAACGAGCTTACCAGAAGAAGAAAAACAATCAAAGGCGTTGGAGAAGATCGAGAGACGATCGCAACTCTCAACAAGAGTTCTCTAGTTTCGAATTGGAACGGAGGTCTGATAAGAGAGACATAAAGGGAGCCATAGAGAGGAAGAGATAGAGGCGAACAGATGAAGAGAGGACGAGAGGAAGAGACAAGAATCAGACTTAGCCACGTGCCCCTTAAGGAAGTGGTGGAAAAGTTCTTGATTAATCCACGTCCTTAACTTTTTCCATAATTTTGATTTATTTTTTGGGTTATTATTACTAACTAACTCCATTAAGAAGCGCCGATAACGTTGTCCTTAGAGCAATTGTGGATTTTCCATCCATTCTTACCACTAATTCCTAGGTTAATTTGAATAAAATATCTATTATATATAAGAGTGTTTAAGTTTCTCTAAGGCACTCCACGTCATCTGCCAGCTAAGAAAGTCCACGTGTACAAGAGTCTGAAGTTTTGCGTTTCATTAATCACCGCGTGATGGGCTTTTATCAGTTGGCTCAGAATTGGGCTTCTGACTTGGTGAGTTTCCGGCCCAATTAAAGGGATGTGACCCTAACCCTAATACATCCGGAGTCGAGAAAGGAAGAAGGTCGCTCCTCCTCTTCCTGCGATGTCGTTTGCGATTCTTCACACCATTTGAAACAGCCTGCGTAAAGGCTTCGTCACATTCATTCGCTTGCCCATTATGTCATAATCGATGCTTCGTTTTGATCAGATTGGCGGTGATTTCTATATAAATATGTATGAGTAGTTCTCTCCTTGATCTCATCTTATCTTTGTAACGCTTATATCTCATACGTTTTTGCTCTTTCTACACGTTAGAACGAGGGTTATGTGTCTCTGAGTGGATAATCTCTTTCGATTTGCAGTGTTTGATCCTTCAATTTTTTTTTTACGCTTCTCGATTTTTATCTGAATCGTTTATTGTTTTAGCTTGGATCTGGATTTAGTCTTTGAATATTTCCTCTATATGTAATCATTTCTGATGAAGAATCAGTTGATATTTCTTGGTGATTTGAGAATTCTTTAATAATGGTCACTTATTCATCGAAGGTATACACTTTAAGCTTATTTTTCCAGTGTGTAGATTTATAACTCTTACAGAGATAATATAAATAAGTTATTGTGTTATTGTTTATCTGTAATGCCTTCTGTTATGGAGTTGGGATTACGATGCCCTTAGCCATCATAATCTTGACAAACACTTCATATTATATCTCACCATCTCCATCAACATCAGCTTCACGGACCATCTCTTCGATTTCCTCATCAGTCAGCCTCTCACCAAGATTGGTCATCAAATGGACTTCTGGATGACCAACTCTGCGACGCTTTAAGCAATATATAATCTTAAAGAAAATAAATAAATATTTGAGAGCTCATGTAAAATTTTCTCAAGATAAATAAAATGTATATATTTACAAAATTCCGATGAAAAACAACAGATATAAGACTATAAATAAAAGAAAATGATATAAAATAAAACAAACAAATGAACATATATGTATAGATTACCAGAATAAACAAGGATACATCCGGTTTGAAATTATATCAACAATCAAATTATGAAATTTAGTAAACTGTAACGAGAATGAAGCTAAAAATTTTAACATCAAATAGTTTAAACCAAAAAAAACAAAATAAGAAAGCAATAATAAACATGATAATTCAAACCACATATATAACAAATTCTTCCAAATAATAAATAATTTTTTCAATTAAATTTACACATATTCTGTGCGAAAACCCTAACTAAGGTCACCATCCTGATAAGAGAAAAATGAATAAGCACATATATAAACATTTCCAAACTTATGAACAAATACACCATACTAAAACTGTAAAACCAATCATATCACATCCGACCTACTAACACACTGACAAAATGATATTGCAACAAATACACAAATGACTATAACATGAAAATAGAATCCCGCCCATAGGGCAGGCCGGCCCAAGTTTTTTATATATATAAGCTATCGTATAATTAAATTTAAAATTAATACACTTCTTATCACAAAACATCGCTTTTAATAACAAACAATAAAATCATATTAGTAGACATATTTTTATTATGAACTTATGTCAAAAACAATATACATATTTAACTGAGGTTGTTATTTATTATTTAACCATTTAACAAAGAAAATAATAGCCATCTTAATTTTATTTGTTTTTCAAGTTTCCAAACACTATGCCATATGAACTAAATTGTATGCATGAAATATATCAAGATATAACTTTATAACAAAGACATAGTAATTTGTGTGACCACCATAATTATACATTTAAGAAAATATAGTTATTTGAGCTTGAGAAAATAAATCTTTTTTTTAAAGAAAGTGTTGAACATGAGGGGTTATATATTTTAAATTAGTGTAATTATATAATGTTTTAATTAGTTTTTTTTTGTTTTCTATTTAATATTGTTTTTCTTTTTCATGTCTTATTTTTCCAACATTAACTTAATAAATTATTATTTTTCGTAAATGTTTTAGTGTTACATCATTTAGAACTAATAAACAGGAAAATATCTACAACATTAAAGTAGATTATAGTTTGAATTTTATTTTTATTGCTGGATTTTCCAATTTAATTTTAGTCTTTTAGACTCATGTGTGATTTTAATAAAGCTTCAAAATGGTTTAATTTGTATTATTTTGTTCTTCTTAAGCTGCAAATAACATCGACAAAAGGTGTTACATTAAATTAAGCGAGTAATAATAAAATGGTTTAAATTATCAAGACACTTAATATATCAGCAAAAGACACATAATATTTGAAATTAAGGAAATAAATATATTCAAGGGTGACATCTTATATAATTTATGATTATTTGGATTACCTTTAGATATCGGGCATTGTCTAACCGAGATCAGTTATCTAATCTCGTCCAACTTAATATCTGTTCAGTACTTTAATAGTTCCAGCCTGATTTAGGTTCTAGTATTTTGAATCAACGGATTTGGTGCCGGATTTTATACCCAGTTCTAATAGAGATGACATGTTATTTTTTAACAATTTGATTTATTTAATTAAGTTGCTTTGGTCGATAACTTAAAAATTTTTCAAATGAATCGCGGAAAGCAAACTTATGTTGCTATTTATTTTGTATGTATAATCTATATATAATGCTAGTGTAATACTGAAAGATAATTTGTTTTTTGCAACTTCAGAATAGATACATTATTAGATTTGAAATTGATCGAATTTGAATTTTTTGTGTATTAATATCCAAAATATATACAAAATAGTCAGCCAAATGCATAAAATTTAAATATTTTAAATCTATTTTTCTTTTTTTTTATCTTGTTTAGTTGAATTCTCATAAAAAAAATTGCTAGATTAACAAATGTTTCAAAATTTGTGGTGTTATTGTTTTGTCTATTAGTTACAAAATTTATCGAATTGATATGTCTAGTTATTGCATCTTCAACTTCACCAGATACAACCAACAGATGACACATCGAAGGTACTGAATCTAATCCTCAAATTAAAGAGATACACCTAAGATTCTACCAAAGAATTATCAACTGCCACGTCTACTCTTACGATTTATCTTGTACGTTTAGACAAACTATAAACTTAATTGTAGAAGAAAAAGGCAAGTAGATGAACTTCTAATCGCCATTATCAGAATCACTAACACAGCTCAATACTTGCAAATTGAAATCTTCCACGTAAGCTTATGTTGTAGACTGGACCATATATGATGTATCACTTCGACAATGGCAGGTTCCATGTCACAACTTTTTCCTTTGGCTACAAATATAAATAAGCAAAACATGAGTTGGACAGTTAGTTCTTTTCACATACAGACGCAAAAACATATTATCTGCCACAAAAAATTACAGCTCAAGAATCAAAAGGGATGTGCTGTAGTGTAAGGATCCTACCTGAGAAATATGATCCCCATCCTCTATATCTTCAACCACTTCAAACCTGGTTTCTTGTTGATCAGCGTGGAAGAAGTTGAAAGCCCATCTTCTTCTATCTTTATGGATAGTCTCTCCTGATTCCGCCGACAATAGAAAATTATCTTTGAGTAGAAAATATATATACAGTGATAAAGAGTTTATGTATTTACCTTTGCTTTCTTGCACATAAACTTCAAGATCAACGTTTGTCTTAGGATTTCAGGCAAATCGAAATCGGAGCTTTCATATGAAGACGAATCCAGCTCATCAAAAGGATCCATTACTGTAAACTGATTCTCCTCCATCATTGCTAATATATAGTAGTCATATGCTTTCATCCCCTTCAAGTATTTGAGCACTACTTCTTAAAAGGAATACAAATCAGAGTAATTCTTGAAATATTCATAAATTTAACATATTACAACTAATTAACCTAACATTCAGTATGTAAGATATATCTTTTGCTATTCATTTCTCAAAAAGAAAACTCTTTTACTAACATTTTTATATCATAACAACTCAATGTAAGATTAGTGTCACACATTTTAAAACAAAATTAGTATGATAATTTATTAAATAAACATTTAAAGAAAAATGAGACATGAAAAAGTAGAAAATATAAAAAATGAAGATTTCATATAATTGGTAGATTTGCATATTTGTTAAGAAACTGTTAATATTTCCATAATAAACCGTCATTTTTTTTTAAATTTGGTTTACAGATATTAATAGTGTCGGTTTGATTTAAGTAATGCGGTCTCATCAACTATATGACGTGTATGATTTATTTCTTTATAACATTTTAAAAAGATTCCAAATTTAAATGATAACTTGTATTAGTAGATAAAAAAAAAATTTGTTTTAATAGAGTAGATGGTGGAGTTTAGATAAAAACAGAAGTATAGAATTTCTTATGACAATAACAATATCACGTTCTTGATATTACAACTCCAAACTGAAGCATAAGTAATTTGTCAACATGATTTATTCATTTAGCTAAAGTTTCTGTCTTTTTATCCTTTCAAGTGCACTCAGAGCCTTGTAAGTGCTGTCTTCGCCACCTTTCTTTACCGTCTTTCTTTCTTTTTCTGGCAAATTCTGCAAACACAGCAGCATGGATTTATTTCTGAGTGATCTCTACTTTGTCTTCTACAACACTCATCATACCATACTCTTAAGGAAATTTAATATTTTCCTCATTCCCTGTCACTGTTTTCCCCTCACTCCACCATCTTTTGATATAACGGTGGTAAACATTGGAGCCATGTGTTGCCTCTGCAGAGCTTCAATTTCATCTTTGGGCAAACCAACTTTAATTAACAAATTTTTGTCTCCTCCACATCTACCTTGTTATCCTTTTGCATCATGTTCTCTAGAAGAATGAAATGAGTCTGAAAAAAAATATCAAATAAAGTCGGGTCGGTGAGCTTCCAACTGTCAAAGGTACAACATATGGTTTCTCAGAACTGACAACAAAAGTTGCTTGCAAGATGAAAATAAAGGAAACCATCGCAAGAACACCTGATTAAAATTGATTAGAGAGCAAACCTGACCGAAACTTGTGGAGACGCTTCTCTTGATCCGAAGCATCTCTCTATATGTGTCTTCTTTCCCAAGCTGCACCTCAAACTCGTGCCACTTTTCGCAGCAGAAACATCCGAACCAACTTCTTCCAATCATATATTAACCAAACCCAAACATATATGGAAAATTTAAATGTTATAATAAATTTCAAAGAAGGCATCTTCAACTAAATTTGAGTCAAATATTCACAAAACTAAATGTTCACCTAGACTCTGGTATACTAATTAAATAACATCTATATATTCTTCAAATTAAATTATGAATCTGTCAAATCCTAAAATTATTTATTACCATTTACAGGAACGGAAATTATTGCACATAAACATGGCAGCATCATCAATTTCTCCCAAACTTCTCTCTAGCTCTGCAATTTTTTTGCACATGACCTAACCTCCTTGATCCCTGTGTAGAAGCCCAAATTCTATTGTTGCTCGTATATTTCCTTGTTCTGGGAACACCAAACTTCTCTGCTGCACGGGAAATTTATTTCATACATCTCAAGTTTATAGCCTTCTGACACGTTTTTGGTGGCTTCTTCATAAACTTTCATAGCTCACTTGTCCAGACCATAATCCTTTTCTAGCTTGGCAAAATGAATGTATACGGTCTTGACAACATCTGATGGAGCCTGAAAGAAATATAAGAGATGTGAGATCAAGCACAAATCGATAGACAACACAAAAGAACTTTTTAAAACCAGAAAGAATGTGTACAAAAAATAGATTACCATTCAAAAAGCATGCTCAAACAACTCGCTTGCCTGCTCTAGTCTCAAACTTTGTAAGGTAAGTTACCCATGTATTTAATATGAGGATACTTGAATATCTTGACACCTCTTCCATACACATCAGAAGCATCTTCAAAGTATTTATTCTCCTCAAGAAGGAAAGCATAATTCAGAATGATCTGAGGCGTCGCGATCCTCAAAGCCCATGTATTCTTGCAATCAGGTGAGAAGAAGAGAAGTTAAATGACGATATAAAACTGAAAAGCGACGAAAATGAAGGTGGAAGAGGAAAAGGCCAGAGGTTGTAGTCAATAAGGCAACGTAAAGTGAAGAAAGAATAATGATGTAGGTTAGATGTACATCTGACTTTTTTAATTGGCTGATCACAAAAGCAAAAGCAAATTAGAGGCCCAAACCATTGAATGTCACGAATGATATCACAAGCTCAAACCCGTTTGTTGGATGTCTGGCGAAAGCGACGCACTCCATTGGACGATTAAAAAAATCGATGTGGAGGGCCTCTTTATTGCTAGTATGGAGCTTTTAATATTAGTTTGATAGTTGTTAATGAATCATATTTTCTAGGTTAAGTCGTAGAGTAAGGATTTTCCACTGCGTTGTTGTCTACGGCACATAAAGAGCTTTGGTCGAATAGGCGCAATAAAAGCCCATTAACGGCCCATATAACATGACTGTGTCGGCGCCGACCATCTTTTCCTATTAATCTGTGTCTTCCTCGTTAAGAGAAACCTATAAATCGTTTAGAATTGATTAGGTTTCGATTCGCTAATTTCTATATCTGAAAAGGAATAAATGTTGCTGAGTGGATTTCGAATGATGGAAGAAGACGATGACTACGTTGAGTATGTTCCAGTAGCGAAACGTAGAGCAATGGAAAAGCAGAAGATTCTTCAACGGAAGGGAAAGGTGTCTTCGGCCATGGAGGAAGAGCTCGCCGAATCCAAACCCAGCTTGCTCTTTCATGCATCACAGCTCAAACGAGACGTCCCCGAACTCAGTGCCACAGAGAAAATCATTAAACAAGAGAAGCAGATGATGGATCACTTATCAGATAAGAAGACGCTCATCTCCGTTCGCGAATCATCCAAAGGTATCACTTACACAGAGCCTATGATAACAGACTGGGAACCTCCTCTTCACATTACTAACATGTCTAGAAATCAGATTGATTCGATTAGGAAGCAGTTCCATATCACTGTTAACGGTGACGACATTCCTTCTCCTATCAAGGACATGATGTTACCAAGAGCTGTTTTAGATACTCTCAAGGAGAAGGGGATAGTGAAGCCTACTCCTATTCAAGTCCAAGGCCTCCCTCAGGGAGAGATATGATTGGGATTGCCTTCACCGGCTCCGGAAAGACTTTGGTTTTCTTGTTGCCTATGATCAGGATTGCTCTCATGGAGGAGAAGAGGAGGCCCATCGGTCCTGGAGAAGGGCCCATTGGGCTTATTATCTGCCCTTCTAGAGAGCTAGCTAGGCAGACTTATGAAGTTATTCAACAGTTTGTGGCTCCTGGACACCCGCCTTTGAGGTCGTTGCTATGTATCGGAGGTGTGGATATGAGATCTCAGCTGGATGTTGTGAAAAGAGGAGTTCATATAGTTGTTGCTACACCTGGGAGGTTGAAGGATCTGCTCGCCAAGAAGAAGATGGACTTAGATTCTTGCAGGTACCTGACGCTGGATGAGGCGGATCGTTTGGTTGATTTGGGTTTCGAGGATGACGTTAGAGAAGTCTTTGACCATTTCAAGTCTCAGCGTCAGACACTTTTGTTCTCCGCCACGATGCCAACCAAGATTCAGAACTTTGCAAGAAGTGCGTTGGTGAAGCCTGTGGTGGTTAA
>JABAYD010057969.1:0-10828 GCA_014822095.1 Diplotaxis tenuifolia
TGTGGCTCATGATTATGCAAAGGCTCAACAGTAATCAATGATGGAGTATCATCATCTTTACTACCAACACTATCAGTCGAGCTCCAAGCGTCGTCTCTCCCGATCTATGATTAAAAGCCAATAAAACAGACGTGTAAGCAAAACTCTCAAAAAAAGCAGAAGTGATACAGATTGTGGTGTGGTGTTACCATTGAGTCAGTGTCACTATCACTGCTATAAACATAACGAGTGACAGGCTTTTTAGGCGCGTAATTGCTGCAATCATCTCGCATAAGTTCGCTTTCCAAAGACTGAAAGCATGCTTTCCAATAAGAGTAAGGGAGTGGTTGTTCTAGGTTGAGATGGTCACTAGACCAATTGCTTTGATTTGGTAAACCATAATCCGAGGTAGGGTTTGGATTATCAGAATATCCTTGGAATGATGCTTGAAACATGTCAAAGATTCGGCTAAACTGCGGGTCCTGATACTCTGAATTCCCTTGATATGATTGGTTGACCTGAACAATCCCAAAAACAAACAGTTGAGGGGAAGATTTGGCCTTTAAGTCAAAACAAAAGTTAAAAAGAGGAGTATGACTGACCACAGAGCTTGCACTATTGGCCATATTGGGAACAAAAGTTGGAGTTGGATCTGTTGCGTAAGCAGATAGGATGTTCACGTCGTTACCCTTATATTTCAGTCTGCATACCACATAGGTCTTCTGTACATTTAAAGAAAAAACAAATATATTCCAGAGGTAAGCTTCATCCCAATCAACTTATTTTGTGTGTCCGCACAAAAAAAAAAAAAAAAAAAAACATTGTCTGAGACAAGCATCCACCTCGTTTTCAGGCAAGAGGGTGTAGTGAAACTCGTGCATCACCCACTCGGATTTGGTTTTCTTATCCTTTGCAGAGATGCTGTTGTTTTTCCCCCTGGTGAACGTTAAAAACCTCTTATAACCAATCATCTTACCTCGAGAACCGGACCAGTGACCCCACCGGTCAATGACATTCCAGGGTTTTCCGATCATCTTCCAGAACCCAGAAGGTGTCGGTCCTGCGTTGATTCCCGTTCGCGTACTTGTTTTCTCTACGGGAGAAGAAGTACAAAACAGGTTCTCTCGATTGGACTGAGACAGATAGAAAAAACCTTAATTAAAAACAAAAAAAAAAAAGGAAAAAGAAAAAGAAACGGAAACTTACAGGGCAAGTTCCAAGGATCGACGCTGTAGATGTCGATGACGTTGATGATTCCGTCGACGAGACTGTTGTTTCCGTGAATTTTGTGATGGAGATAGTAACCCACGAGCTCTTCTTCGTACGGACTGAATCTATACCCTGGAGGCTTCTCCTCCATCCTTTCTTTCTTTCTTTCTTTCGGTGAAGAGAGTTTCTTCGCCCCCGCAGGTCGTTTTCTCGATCGCTCTCTGAGTTACTTCTTCTCTGCTTTTGCTTTGGTTTGGTTTACTTTGGAGGGAGAGTGTGTGTGTGCGAACTGTGAATTTATATACTCATTTTTATTTACTTTTTGATTCTCTCCTTTTGTAAAAATATTTTCTTACAGTATTTACCGTTTTGTAGATTATACTCTTGAGAGATATGGTAAAAGTAGGAAGTAATCCTAATCTTGTGCTTTAAGTTGGACGGTCCAAAGTGGGGTCCAAATACGAAGGTGAGAACCTTGAATTTGACTTCCTCTCCTTCATTTACCTTTAGGTGTGGTGTAAACACAATCAATATTCTTTAATGAAAGGATCTTTAATTATTCCATTTTTTATAATTTATCCCTCCTCTCTCGATCCTTCGAGTAGAAAGAAAAAGAAAAAACATCTTCTTAGATCCTATGGTGTTGTGGTTATTGGTTAAATACATCTAGAAAGATTATCAATTTCGAGCTGAAATGTTGACCGTATTATTTACAGCTAATTTAATTCCAAGAAAAAGTCTGGAAAAGAAACATACACCAAAGTAATTAAGAAGTACTAGTTTTTATTCGATTATTTCCCTTTTGGTGTTGGTGTAGTGGCTCTCACTCTAATGTGTTAGGCCATCATATCTTTTGCTGAAAAGTGTCTTAAGTCTTTAATCTGATTCTATTTTGATTTATCAAAAAAAACATTTCTAATCAGACGTATACCAATGACCATGTACTTACTATACAAATACATATAGTGATTCTTATTAGTGAATTGACAGTAAAAAATACTCCTTCCTTTCCTGAAATTGTACCTACATAAATGCATTTTTATGGATATGGCATGGACAAACGATGATCCATGACGCATGACTAATTAGTCAGATGGGGGCAACAAACATTAGAAATATAAAATCTAAAAGGAGATTTGGTTTATTTTCTTCAAATGACGAAGATAAGAGATCTTTTAGTAGTTCGGTGTAAAAATAACGATTTGGAAGAGAGCACAAGCCGAAAAAAAACAAAGAAACAAGAGCAAGTGGTTCGTATTGACCAATAAGAGACCTTTCTTATGAGCAAAGATTAATGTCATCCATACAACATCAAAAAGAAACAAAAAAATCTCAATATAGTACTAGTCAAACTTCACTCGCACTTCTAGAATAAACATGTACTTATTATTGTTTTTCTTCTTTTGAGCATTGAACTAAAAGCTCTCCTACCATCTCATTTGCATAATCTTTAAGTGCCTTTCTAGATGAAAAAATCGGCTTCAAATCTCAAATGACAGTAGTTCTTTAGTTCGTTTGATTTCCTTGTTTCATACGAACCTATAATAATATTGTTTTGAAACAAAAGCAAGAAGATATAATTTATGGAAAGTGTAGAACCATCAACCATCACTATTATTATTTGTTAAAATTAAATTCCGTATTTATTGAACTGCTCCAAATAGGTTTGATTGATGATCTAACCCCACGGGGGATCAAAGTAAGACCATCATTATACTTCAAAAGAAAAAGGAAAACAGATAAAATAAAAAGTTAGTAACAATTTTACCTAATGTGGTTTGAACTTAAATAACATATGCAAGCTGCATACTCAAATATGATGGAGACTAAAAAGACTTCTTGGCATTGAGAAAATAAACTATATAGTGTATCTTACATGCACATCGATAAAGATTTACAGAAATAAAACTCTAACAATTTATTTCTTTCTTTTAGGGTGGGGGGATATCGAAACAAGAATTTTTGTGGAGTTCAATGATTCTAAAAATTGATATAATTTTAAAAATTAAGTAGATTTAAAATTATTATTAATATATTTTCATGTAGTTTTTCTACATCTTTCATTAATTGTTATCGATCTGTATAAAATTCTATTGATTATTATTATTTTTATAAGATAAGAAATTAATGGTGGTACGACAAAGAAAAATAAAATAACTTCAATTATGTTCCTACAAATTTCGTAAAAGATTCATGTATTTTTTGGGTACTAATGAATCTTATGAATAAAAAAATTATAATTCAGTAACAATAAATTTTAATATAATTGTTAAATTGAGGATAAGTCAATCTTTACCATAAAAAAAACTAAAAAGTTTTTATCTCAATTACAAAAAAAAAAAAATTTAAAAATGCACAAACCAATAACAATGAGATCTCTAAATTCTATAATTCTACTACAATTCCTCTATCAACCCCTTAGGATTTCACAGAACGTTTTTGAAGTTAAGTAAAGAATAGTAAAGTCAAAGAGAGTTAGACCATTACGAAATTACTATTAAATGCCACTACCTTGTTTCTAATTTCTATAACTATTTGTTAGCGCTTACAATGTTGGAAAGATGCATATTTCTATTTCAACACATTTTGAAAGCAGTGTGTATACTTCTTCGTTAGTGTGTGCTCTCACACTAAGATAATTAAGCTTTTTAAACGACAACAAGTCACATAAAAGTGCTCATTGCTCCTCAATCTATAAGAGGACAACTTTTAGTGATTGAAGACAACTGTATAAAATTCAGTTATGTCATTTAGTAAGGTTTAATAGATTCTTATCAGTGATATTAAACTGCGAAAATATTTTTTCACAACATAAAATTTACAAAATTAAAATGTTCTAAAATTTTAATTTTAGCGTACTTGAATATATATGCAATTATATAATTTTCTTTCTATTAAGTATGAAAACTTATTTAGGGTATAACTTAATTTTATCATTCAATTTATTTCAATTTTTAGCAATTTATATGATTTATTTGGTTAGTTATGTTACATATATTTATATCGAATTTTAATTATGAAAATGATTTGATGTCAATTTATTGAATCTCAGTTTTTTTTATATAAAGTCTAATGTTATATTATTTGAACACAGTATTATTGTATCTTTTTTTAAATCATATTGAGTAGTATAGTGTTGTTTTCATAAATATCTTAATTGATTTCTAATACGTCTATTTTATTATTAATAATATACCATATGAGTAAACTATATCTTGTTTGAAATCCTATTTAGTAGTATAATGTTGTTCATAATTATTTAATATTTTCACTACTAGAAATAGTATTTTACAGAATATAGCAAATGATTAAATGTTAGGTCCATCAAAGTGATTTTACCTTAATAGAGAGATGAGAATTACATTGCATATTTTATCTGTGGAGATCAAAGATATTTCTTAATGCATATGTTATCGATCGATAGCCTGGCAGGACTTAGCTAATCAAGATTGAGGCCCATAAATAATTATACTTTGGGGCGAGCATTCTCTTGTCTGGACTGCATAAAGTCCAAACATATCTGAAACCCATGAATCTTCTTCTGCTGTAACCTTAGCACCTATAACTATATTTCCTTTCATGCACACTGAACAGTTCACTAATATATACACAACTAATATATTACAAAGTTATACGTAGTCATTATTATATGCAGATATAGATTACAAATTTATAGTAGCATTACCAAATTTTTTAAAAAATTGCTTATAACTAGTAAATAACAACCAAATGTAGTCATACAAAATGTTTTAAATTGACTATTATGTTTAAACCGAAGACAGAAGTTTCATTTATTGATTTCGAGCTTATATTTTTGACCAAACGATGAAACAAGTTTTTTTGGTGTGACGATCACGTTAAGATTTTACCAAGAAAAACTACCACGTTAAGAAACAAAATTAACATATAAGTAATGGTGTGAGTCGCCGCGATGAAGAAAAAAAGAACAAAGCGAATCTTGAGTTATAAGATGATTGGTTATTGGGATATTGCTGTAGTAGTTGTCCACAACAATATATCTACAGCTAATTTCAAAATTTACGTATATATGTGTGCTGAAGAAAGCCAAATTCTCTGATCCTAGAGCTACATCAATTAAAGTTAAAAGTGTTGATATTATGCCAATTTTTTTAAAGATACAGCACTACCTATCAAGCCTATAACTGTAAAGTATTGGTTCATTCGAAGCTATTATATAGTGTTTTAAATCTTAGTGGATCGACAAAAGAAAAGTTCCAGTGACATGTAAAGTAAAAAAGGCGACTACATTTTCAGCGCGAATTATTGGCCTTTCCTTTTACATTATTTAATAATTTAATGTGGAAATTTTTGGGTTTCAGAAAAGCAAAAACTCAGAAGACCGTCCAAATAAAATGTTTCAGTTTTCTTTAGATCCGTTAATGATACTATATTAACTGAAAAATCTCCTTTTCAGACTCATGTGTGACCTCTTTTTCAGTTTGGAATTATACTTTCACCAGCTTGAGTGGCACTCACATGGGTTTATCAAAATAAATTTTGTGCTTTTCTACAAATTTTAACATTTAATTTTTGTGGCAGGGTTATCAAAAGAAAATTTGGGTTTCTCTACCTATGTTAGCATTACAATTTTTGTTGTTCAGTTAGCGGGGTTTAGTGACATGTTTTTTCTTTTGCCAGATATACTATACTAGAATTGTTAGTGGTAGATGGAGTCGTGTTTATGTTTTAGAGTTTTTTTTCATTAGAATTAAAGCTTAGTATGGATGGGTCAAATTTCTTATGTATGGAACTATCGTATAACTTGTAAATCGGTTAAAATTGAGATATACTAGGTTTTGAAAACCCTTCTTTGTCTTAAGAAAAGGGAAGCTGTCTTTAAGTTATTAAAAAAAATTACTTTAATTTCTTAAAGTAAAAGAAAACTCTCTTTTTTGTCCGTTAATAGAAAAACAAAGAACACTGTGTCGACGAGGGTCTGTTTCCGTACATTTGATGTTATTATATAACGTTTTCTTTGACGAAAACTAAACTAAATTATTATAGCATAGTGCCATGCCTTCTCATCAATGTGCATGCTTTTTTGTCGTTTTCGCTTGGATTCAGTGTTTAGTTACCTCCATTTTGGTCTCTTACAAATTAAATATACAGTAAGTGAACATCTCTACCTGCGAACACTCCTATTTAAGTTAAGCCTTCCATTAGTTGAACTCCTCTCTTATTTTTCCTTAGTTCTTAGGCATCATAAAACTCTTATAGAATCTCATTTTCTTTGTGGCTTCCTACATATTCGATTTGTAGCCCATTGTTTTCACGTGTGTCACAACAAACTCAGTGTCTTGGTTAATAGAGATGAATAGGTACACATTTAACCCACCTGAGGATGAGCTCATTAACTACTACTTGAATAACAAGATCACAGATAATGATGATCCCGAGGGGAAGCAAATAAACGAGGTCAACATATGTCACCATGAACCAGAAGAATTACCCGGTGGGTTATGTTTAAACCCTAATTAAAATCATAAACCCTAATTTCCATATTAAGAATTTAACATCACTTCTTCATGTTTATGTGTTATTTGAAAAGGGCTGGCGAAGATAGAATCGAGCCACACTTGGTACTTCATATCGCCGGTAGAGAAGTTCGGGAAACTGAACCGGAGGAAGAGGGCAACAAAGACAGGACACTGGAAGATAACGGGGAATATCCGTACGATTAAGGACACTGATGGTAACCCTATCGGTTTAAAGAAGTTTCTTGTGTTCCAAGAAAACAAAAACAGAAGATCATGTACTTTACTACCCACCACAATCCAACAAAACAAGTTCACTTGGATCATCCATGAATTTCATTCCTTTCTCCACCACCCCAATAAGGTAGTAATTAAAGGTCCAAAGGCGATATTAAACTGTGACCCTTCTCATTTTCACTTTAAAATCTGTTAATATTAACTTTATAAATTAGATCAAAATATAAGTTTGTGACCACAACTATATATGAATTAAAGCGCTAATTAGTGATTATCTATGAATTACGTGAAGGACGCATTTGTTCTCTGCAAACTCAAGAAAAAGACAAGATCAAGGAGTGGAGTCGCCGTAGAGGCCTCCCATGCGGTGACAGATCTCTCTCCCACCATCATTTCAGATCCTATACTTAATCACTCCCAGGTGCTTTACATAACATGCGAACAACTTTTCCATATATTTAAGTTGTTGGTATGTATATGTATTTTAAGTAGCTAAGTAAAGGCGATTTTAAATTAGTTCACAATTAACTTTAGAAAACATAGAAACCAGATATATATACAGTCTCAGTATGATTAATATCTTAGCAAGATGTTTTTCTTTAATAGAAACATTGAATAATTGTTTAGGTAGAAAAAAGCATAGGACCAATAAAAGTAGATTATTTCATCTTCGAATTAGCATTCATATGTCTTTCCAGTAATATTTTGCTTTAATATAAATGGATTTAATTGGGCTAGATGATTGTATGATTAATTTTAAATGTTGACGCACAACAAGGAACCTGTCGAAGATTATGGTGGAGACTACTGTAATGACTTAGAAGAGCTAATCTCAGAAATCGACAGCTCTAGGTGGCCTGACCACTCTTATCAGTTCGACAATAATCACTGGGGAAATTTCGCCGATACTACCCATGTACGTACGAAAATTATTTTTTATGATTATTGATTTGTTTCTTTCGGGACAGTCAAGATGTGACCACTTGAAAAGTGAGAACACGAGTCCAGTGATATTCGCAGTTTGCATTTTTAATTAAAATATCTATATCTAACATGACGTTATTCAAGATCAGGTAATCTATGTTCACTCCAAGAGTTTTAACTAGTAAGAGTGAAAACTTGCATTGTAGCAATAATCACTGTGGGTTTTGTTTAAAATGGTTATCAGATTTATCAAAAAGATATTCGTCTTTCTTAACTATATATTAAGAAGATTTCAAGATCTAGACCAAATTTCTGAATAATACTTTATTGATTCATTTCGGATACTCATTACAGACATACTCATGCTCTTTATATACTAGAGAGCTACATCCATAAAACCCTACACGTGGCAATCCTATCCTCATCCTATACTGTCACCAAGCTGGCAAAACGGTTCTGCAGTACAAGCGGAGTATGCCTCGACTTTGTCTTTTGTGCCAACTCCAAAACACACTTCTTATTACCGTTATAACAACTCTGAGGTCTTGGGCTTGCTGTGGGCTTGAGTAACTTTTGACATTCATTGGGCCTTTTTCCCATATCCACTTGATTCTCTTTATATATTACGACAAATAAAACTATATATATTACGAGAAATTTTCATACTAATTCAATTGATTTTTTTGTGTGTGTTTATTTGAAAGTCATTGGAACAAGGTGAATCCAGCGGTCTTCCTCACGGAGATAATGGACACGCGTACAGACAAAACACCGTGGAAAACTCGAATGTGAGTGACACAACTTAGAAGTCAAAAATCGCTTTCTTATTTTATTGGTATAGAAAATGAAATAAAATACAGTACCACTAGGGTAAAATAATGTCAATTAAATATGTTACAGAAATGTTATTTTATTTATTTCCGCAGCATTTGGAAATAGGGGAATATTGGAACAGTGAGGGAGTGATGGGACCCGTATCCTTTCCAACTCCCAACACCGACCAAATCTAAACTATGTTAAGTGATTGGGACACGTGGAAGTATCAGACTACACGCGCCGCTCTTACTTGTCAACAAAGGCTCAGTTTCAACTGTTTCTGAGGACTTGAAAACCAAAAAGCGGCCATCATTTGGAATCTTTGGATCTTTTCTACTTTGGTTCTTTTTTTCTGTTTGTCTCGATATTGTAGGAGTTTGATTTCACATCTCCCACATATCTATTATAATAAATAGAAGTGGTGGGTTGCTAACTCGATTTTGAGGTAGGTTTGCATAGTTTATAAATTACATAAATAAAATATTTCCTGCTAAACTAGATGAATCAGAATTAAAAGTTTAGGTAGCCCTAGAGATTCATGACGAAGAGTCAAAAGGAGTACTGGACTTTTTTGTTAGAGCATCTCCGATATATATCTTTATATTTTTTTCTAAAATAGAGATTTCTATTATAAAAGTGGATTTACTCCAATGTATGTCTCTATAATAGAGATTTTCTATTTTAGGAGAAAATATAGAGATGAAAATAGAGGTGAATTGGAGATGGTCTTATATATTAACGAGTTAGCACTTCAAGCGAAATGATACAACCTTTTTTCATCTAACAAATTCTTTTGTCACGAATTCAGTTATTTATTAGTGCATACAATGTGGAATTAATACTCGCGAAAAGAGCATATTCCTATTTGAATTTTCTACACACTAAAAAGTAGAAAGTGCACACATACATGTATCCTATAGATCAGTACTGTACTGTAGGCAACACGCTTACATACATTTAATGTAGACATATTAATATGGTGAAATAAATAATGTCGAATATACATAAAAGTTAGCGTTACTCTAATGGGGTTTGGAATGGACTAGAACACAACGTGACAAAATGCACGTGGTATACATATAATGAAGTAGGACTAAAAGAGACTTTCGACATTTCTTCAAACTATAAACATTTTGATTGGACATTAATCTTTCTTAACTTTGTTGTATCTGATGTATCTTGTATGGGTTAGGTAAGATCGTTTGAGTCCAGGTTGATGCTACGTCTAAACGAAGTTGACAACTTTGTCTTTTCATGCCACTTGTTATCACAATTTCGCCTTTATTATGCACATAAGGACATAAAATACGCAAGAAAGTCACAAAGCAGGATAAGACATAACATAGAACTTTTTGCAAATTTGGAAAATACTAATGATAGTTCTTAATCTCATTTATTAATTAGTAATCATGTTCTTGGTGGAATAGAAGAACAAAGCAAAGTTTTCTTGATGCAGCTTGGGATTTTCCTGTAAAAGAAACCAGATCTTTTGTTGTTGATGACCTCCTGATCCATTTCATACTCTCCCATCTCAGTCCCAGCTTGTACATCTTCATAATGATTCTTCTTCTTCTCCTCGGATGTATCAAGACTGGTTTCTAGAGTTTTGCTCACCTTTATGAATAATATCAAATTAATTAGAAACCTAAAATATTGTGACTAGCGCATGATTAGCATTAAGGGGCTGTCAGGTCTACAAAAAAAAAAGAATAAGGCTCACCACTTGAGTTGGTGACATTAGCTTGGTTGTTGAGTTGGGAGAGTTTTGTAGGTATGTGATGTGGTCTATGCGACGATTTGAGCTACCAAAACTATCAAAAGTGGTCGAGGTTTGGATGGAACCCTATTAATATATATTGTGAACAAAGCGTTAGCGTTGTGAGTTGGAAAATGAAAACGGAGGTAGTAAAATTAATCTTACTGTTGTTGTTGTCGTAGATATCAAATCAGAATCACTATCATCATCATCATCGCTAATGAAACCGGTGAGTGGCATTTTAGGTGTGTAATCGTTACGATCCTCCTGCATAAACATAGTATCCCCCTGCTCCTCTCCATCATTTGCGTAGTTGAGCAAATCATGAATTGAAACACTGTCGATAGCCCTGCGTATTGCATTATCGATCTGAGTTTCCTTCTCCTCATCAAGCAAGCCTGTAAAGTGACGT
>JABAYD010057973.1:0-15349 GCA_014822095.1 Diplotaxis tenuifolia
CAGAAGCGGAGTACCGCACTCTCTCTGATACAGCCGTTGAGTTAGCATGGATCACTGGTATGTTACAGTCAATTGGAGTTGTGCATAAGGATCCATTAGAGATCTACTGTGACAACTTATCAACTGTTCATCTTACAGCAAATTCGGTTTTACATCGAAAGTCAAAACACTTCGCTACCCAATGCAGAACTTGAGAAGAAATAAAATATTTTCCAGATTAAATATCAAAGCTTCCATCTTTAATATCTGAATCACCTTTATCAGATACACTTTTCGACTATGTATAAATTTTCGAATGATTTAATCAAAGTCAGCTGTTTTAAAAATCATATGTTCTATCATTATTTATTATTATTTTTGGACAAGAAATCACATCATACGTTTCTATATATATATATATATATTCAAAGAACATGTGCATTATGACAATGCCTTAGGTGTAACCGAGGGATCGTATTTGCTGGTTGGTCCAGACTTGCTATACATATGACGAGCACATAAAGATAAATCGAATAAGATTGTAATATTTTTTTTTTTGAGAAAAGGCTTTTTGAATAAGATGTATTATCTTTACAAAAAATAAGATGTAATCAAAGAGAATTGTATTACTTGGAAGCAAAATTTTATATTTGCAAATTTACAAAAGTCAACATATATAAAGTCCTATCGAGTTGACGCGACCCCTACCCAACGGGACCCAAGCAACGAAGTTTCGCGCCATATTAAATCGTTTCAGACTTTTACCGTAAAATGCTATGAAGCCTTGCAGTATTTATATTAGGTTTAGAAGTTTAGAATTCTCAAGCCTCTTGCATTTTCTTAACAAAGACAGAGGATAGTGATGAAAAGATAAACACAGTGGCTACATCTAGTTATCAAGTAATAGTGTAGTCAAAATTGTCGGTCAAAACTAAAAAGTTTTAAAGTTTATTATTTCGTGTATATATTTGAAATGTTATAGTATGTGTATTTGTATAGAATACGATTTGAGATTGTTATAATATTATGAAATATCTCTATAATTGTACCTGTAGAGATTTATGCCTGCTATGAAACTGAAAATATACCCTTTTTATGTAGTACACTTTATATGAATACCAAATTATCTGCGTTTAAGTCGGATCATTCTAAAGAGTACTCTCTTTTTGCCAACCCAATAAAAAACGAGGATAAATATTTTAAAAATAATTTGTTAGAAGGTTATCTTAATAATCACTACAGAATGTAATTGTCAAACTATCATTTGGCATTTAGTAATTAATTATGAGTAAAAAATTACAATCATTTCATTTTAGGTATTGATAATCAGAGTAAACAAGAGTAGTTATACGCATTATCATATCCCATAAGAATAGCTGTTGCGAATTTGTGACAAAGCTAATATAAGATCTCGCTACGTCCATCTTTTGAGCACACATTTTTTATATAGTTTTAAAAAGCATATCAAATTCTTTCTTTTTGTTTGAATGTTCAGGAGGCAACTCCAGGATATACAACTTAAGGTAGACTTTTGTAATAATAATAATATACTTTTTCCATATCATTTTCAAATGTATTTCATATTCTTGTGAGCTAGACCCTACCATCTCGTGGTCTTATCGTCCAGAAACTATAGAATAATGATACTAATAATATGTCAACGGTTTTTGGTGAGGAGGCGAGTTAGGAAGAAGAGGTCAGTCTCCAAGAATTTGACTCGGAACAATACCAAAGCTGGTTTAACTCGTCAAAATATCAAATTCTAGACTATTCATTTCAACGTCTCATCAAACACGTATATATAAATACCTACACCCACCAACATGAAAAACCCACCACAAATGATCAAGTCCTGAAACATCGATTGCTTGAATTTAATATCTGCCTTATTGTCAAAGAGAACATTAAGATCCAACAGGTAAAATTACACACATCTCCATTCTTTTATAAAATCTTTGTATATATATTAATTGATTACATGAATGTCTCATTTGCAGTGCAACGGAGAAGAATGTCGCCGACGATGATAGCTCCGGTGGTAGAGGAAGAGAACAATAAATACCAGAAAGGCGTGAAACATCTTTGTGACAATGGTCTGACCAAAGTGCCAACCAAATATGTTTGGCCTGAACCTGACCGACCCATCTTCACAAAATCCGATAAGCTGACCAAACCAAAACAAAACCTAAAGCTTCCCATCATAGATTTCGCCGAGCTCCTTGGACCTAACCGGTCTCATGTCCTACGAACCATAGCCGATGCCTGCGAAACCTACGGATTCTTCCAGGTTGGTTCTCAAAACCCTAAAGTACATGAACTTATATATATTACCCGCTTGCTAAGCAAGGTAAGATATGGTAATAATGGGTATGCAGGTGGTGAATCATGGAATGGAGGGAGACGTGAGCAGGAACATGATAGAAGTGTGTAAGAAATTCTTTGAGCTTCCGTACGAGGAGAGATCAAAGTACATGTCGTCAGACATGTCGGCTCCAGTACGGTACGGCACCAGTTTCAACCAGAACAAAGACAATGTCTTTTGTTGGAGAGACTTCTTGAAGCTCTATGCACATCCTCTCCCTGAGTTTCTTCCATATTGGCCTTCTTTTCCATCCGATTTCAGGTGAGCTTTCCCATATTTAATTACGTTATATACCTGGAAAGTTAATTAATCATATGCAGATTTTTCCTGAAAATAATATATTAACTGGAAATTCCGTCAAGAAATTCCACATAAATGCGCACACATATATATATATATAGCAACTCAAAACAGGTTGCTCAACATTACGTATATGAATATTTAAATACATCTAAAGAAGGATTAAAGTAGTCAAAGTAAAAAACTGTATTACATATTTTAGAATCTTTGAAGTGCATATAAATTCAAATCCGTATATTTTGGTCACAAAGTGCCACCTAAATAAAACAACTCCAGACAGGTGATCGTGTTATTACTTATCTGTAAGTGGCGGCTTGTAAAAATTTATAAAGATGGGTAGAAAAAACTACCAAATAACAAAGAAAAGGTCAATATATTATGACTTACTTATCCTAGTTACACCGCCACCATATATAAAGCAGCCACGGGTTACATATCACGTGTAATATTTGTAAGCATATTTAATAATACTGTACAAATAAATTAATTACATGAGCTTGTAACTAATTTATAAATAAAATTTAAAAATGAAAACAGGAGTTTGGCGGCTACCTACGCGACAGAGACTAAAGAGATGTTCGAGATGATGGTGAAAGCCATAATGGAGAGCCTTGAGATAGACGGTGACAGCGACGAGGCTTCGGAGGAGTTGAAAGAAGGTAGTCAGATAGTGGTGGTCAACTGTTATCCGCCGTGTCCAGAGCCGGAGCTGACGCTGGGGATGCCACCTCACTCCGATTACGGCTTCTTGACTCTTCTTCTTCAAGACGACGTTGAAGGACTTCAGATTCTGTACCGTGACGAATGGGTCACTGTAGATCCCATCCCTGGCTCTTTTGTCATTAACGTTGGCGATCATCTCGAGGTATGACTTGTCTTATTCTTACAAAGCTTGTCTTATTTATTTTCTTTACCAAAAATTAAAATTATTACATCCTCTAAATAAAAATATTTGAGCAGTAAAACATATTCTTCTTCAAGAAATAAAGGAAACTTCATAAAATAGCATTAATTAAAATAATTTTATTTCATATTTGGGTTTGGGGCTAGTGATTAAGATGTAGGGTTGGGAGGTGGATCATGTAAAAATTTAGAGTTTGGAATAATTGAAAACATTTTATTCTTTAAATAATGTTAAATTTGGAGATTTTTATATTTATGTGATATGTTTTCATAAATATTTTTTGTGCTATCTAAAAAAATTGCTTTTCATTACATATAGTTTTTATTTCATATTCCGCCAATTAATTTTATATGGTTATGCCCTTTTAAAAAAAAAATTCATATGATTCTCAACTTGACAGAATAATTAAAGTTATACAAATTTGACGTTATTTATGTAGATATTTAGCAATGGGAGGTACAAAAGCGTGTTACATAGGGTATTGGTGAATTCCACAAAGCCAAGGATATCGGTGGCGTCGCTGCATAGCTTCCCTTTGACTTCGGTCGTGAAGCCATCGCCGAAACTCATTGATGAACATAATCCACCGCAGTATATGGACACTGACTTTGCCACTTTTCTTCAGTATGTATCTACTCGCGAACCCAAGTGGAAGAATTTTCTTGAATCACGCAAGATTCGTACCATCTAAAATAAACGATAAAGATTATAATTTTTCTTCTTCTATAATGTTAATATCATTAAGGTGGATTAGATTGTGTTATAGATTTATGTTAAAAGAAAAAAGCAGAACAAAAATACGTGTATCTTCCAACATTTTTAAGCTTTGTTATTTTAATTGTACTATAGATTTTTCAAATCTAAATGTCTTTGTAAACTGAATTCACTAAAGGTAAACCCAAATTACTTTTTAAACATAACAATTTCCAAAGACAACCTACGAGGTTCAATACGATTTCAAGGTTATTAGTCTTCTTAACTGTTAAGTGGTCTAAATAAGATCTTAGTTTATCGGTTCGAGAAGTTTAGTTGGCCTGAAACTTAAACCCCTCATTTCTCCTCAGTGTAAGAATAACAAAATACGAAATGGACCAAAAATGCATGCTCAGGAGGATGTTAGTTGGCAATGAGGGGTCGGTTAACTAGACTCACCAAAATAGTTTATGCCGAAGGCGAAATAAGGTATTGGGAGATCCTCAAGTTTGGTAATCGTTCGAGTTTGGGTTGAGTATTTTTGGTTTTCGAGTATTTCAGTATAGGAATCTTCAATCTATTTAAATATTTTTACACATCGGATTGTGGTCAAATATTTTTGTTTGGGTTCAGATATTTTAGATTTTGAAAAAAATTATTAAACTTTTTTATTACTCAATTTTTTTTTTGTATTTCAAAATTTACCATTATTTTAACTGATATTCTAATTTTAATATGTTTGACGATTAATAGGTTTGATGACTAAATTTTGAAAATAGAAAAACACTAATCTGGCTATTGTTTTGTGAATTTGGATGTAATTTTTGTTAATGCACTTTTGAGAAGCAAAACTTTATAGGCAATTATATATATATATATATATTATCTGATTTTGAATGTAGTATTAAATAAAAATATTTGAATAAAACGAAATAAATAAACCAAAAATATAAGGTTAAGTACTTGTTCAGAAACTCGATAGACGCTACTGCACAACGAAGCCTAGTGGATTATTACAAAAGCGGGAAAGTACGGGAAGTATATGCAGCAAAGAATATTGTTTTTCATATATGTAAATACCTCATTTACATATAATATTTTTTTATGTGTAACTACATATATGTATAACTGGTTATTCTAACTAAAAATAGTGCATTTATTGGAGAACTGAAAATGAAGATTTGAAAAATTAAGTTTCAGAGAAGTCAAGCTTTGCTTAGAGGGAAATGGGAAATACAATCAGTCTTAACTTCTAGACTTATTTTCTTATATTCTTACTGGGAGCAAATAATATAGTTGCAACGAAATCCACTCAAAAAGATAGTGAACAAAGAATCATCAGAAACTATATCAAATTACCGATATAATTTCGCTCATCATCTCTTAGAAGTATAATAAAGTTAACTCAAAAAGCTCACTTATGATGACAGTGGCGGTTGCGTTGCAAACCACGCAGACACGATGTTAAATTAGAGCATCCACATTAATGAATTCCCCTTTCGGGTTCATATGTGTTTTTTTATTATTTTATGTCTTGTTCGTGAATAGTGATGAACCCGAATCAATTGTGATTTTCTATCAATATACCGTATTGTGAATCAGCAACGTAGAATAGTCGGTCATAGTTCCTCTTTCTTTCTCTTATCTCCTTCTCTGGATCCACCTGTAAAAAGAAAGAAGTTAATAAGCATGAAACAAAACAATATGACGAAACAATTAACTGTTTCGAGTCAAAAATCGAACCCTCGAGACCATTTAAATCTATTAAACGAAAGCCCCAAGTCGATTTTACAACCCAAGAACGAAACTCCCAAATCGAGTTGGAACCCTAAATCGGAAAGCCGACTCGATTTCAAATCCATAACAAACGAATCCAAAATCAAACAATCAAGACTATTTAAAAGCTTTAAACGAAAGCCCCAAATCGATTGTAGAACCCTAGAACGAAAGCCCAAATATATTGACAATCCTCGAGTCGCTTTTAAGCCGAAAACACTATCTATAAACCGAAGATATACATGAATCTTACCTGACGTCGTCGAGGATACAGTCCGTCGTCGATTAGATGAGTAGAAGCTTCGGTTTTTGGCTTTGGAGATGGAATCGCCGAGGAGGTAGAGAAGTCCTAGTTTTTCGAGAGAGAGGCGAAAATGAAGAAAGTGGGAGAGACTTCGTGGTAAACGCGTGATTCCTCGGCCGAATGAGACAACGCCGCGTGGCATGAACCCGTATCAACGGGGTTCACTCGCGTGAACCGGTTCACAAGTCTAAGCCCATTTTTTTAATTTTTTTTTGGTTTTCAGGCTTCTGAACTCGATCCCATAAACCCCTATAATCCCTTGATGGAGATGCTCTTATATGTCCATCAGTTTTACTTCGGTCCATGGCATGCGAGATCTTACACTATTACTGGGACCCATGGAATCTCAATCTTACTAACAGGAACAAAACCATCTTCCTTTGGCACGAACTTCTCATTAGAGCATCTTTTTAACCCTGAGAGCATAATTAACCGGGGGAGGGGGTTTATTTTTTTTGTTCCCGGGACTAAAAAAAATAAAAATTGAATCAATCGCATGCCGCCACGTGTCAGGCGGGCCCGCACACAGTCCAAACATCAGCGGAAATGAGATGCTTTTTCGGGCGTTTTGGCATCGGATTCTACCCGATTCTTCATCATTTGTGAACCCCCCTCCTAAAATTCCCCTAAGCTACTCCATTAATTATGCTCTAAGAGCCATTTAGCTCTTAAATTCTTATTTTTTTTTACTTTTTTTTTATAAAAAAATATAAAAATTAAAAACGAACCAATCGTAGACCGCTCCACGTTAATGGAGCTCGTGAACCGTACAAAAACCCAACTAAACTTACTTTTTGTAGAAGAGATGGAAGATGTTTCAAAAAAAAAAGATGGAAAATGTTGGTTTATCAATATGGGAGAGCCATGGCAACTCGAGTATTTGTGTTGCGTCGAAGCTAAATCCATTTGCTTCCCTTTTGTCGAGCCCGAAAATTGCCTCACCCAATGTCCGCCGTTACGACATTGTCTCCCCCTTCGGATGTAAAACTCCCTCTTCTATAAATGCTCAATGAAATATTTAATGTAATATCTTATCGTTTTTTATGCGTATTTTAAATTTGATATTCATCTTGCGATGTTCATAAATTAAAAAAACCGGTATGAGTACAACAAGGATTGCGATATTATATTTGACTTTGATTGGCATATAGATCTTCCATCTGTACACAATTACCACACTCCCCTGTTTCCAAATATATTGGAGACAAACGTTTTTTTAAAATGATAAAAAATAGATTAAAAAGAAGCTGGCTAATAATCATAATATTTACTAACCACTACATTAAAAATCAGCATGATTTAAGAATAATACAACAAAACCAAAATTATTAAATAGCAAGGAAATGGCAAATATAACCAAAACTATGTCTCCAGTTTCAGTAAAAAAACTATGTATCCAGTGACATTTTGTAAGATATTTTAATAACTAGTTAAATAATTTTTAATTTGTATATTACTGATACTTTTTAGACAAAAGCAACTTACTTAATAATTGTGCATTGACATAAAACATCATACATTTTGGAAAAGAGAATATGTTTTACTCAAAAAATCTATCCAAAGAACAATTGTTATTTTCTCAGCTGGTAACTACAAAATAATAAATTATCATTGTCTCTATAAAATAATTTATAAAATATGAAGATGCTAAATTGGAAGCAAAAAAAAGAAACAATAAACTTTGGAAAACAATTTTGATAGTTCGGATAACTCCAGTTATACTATCCCCGCGTAATCTCAGATTAGGTTTGCTTATTGACTTGGTAGTCAAGTTTCCTGCTTTTTCGGATTTTTTCTATTTAGTTGATACAAAGTAATGTACTTTCTGGCTGCGTCTGTCTTGTGAGGTCTTTTATGTTTGCCATTTATGATTTGCTTCTCTGTTTTGCTTACTGATACTTGATTTGGTTTCTTATAATATGCAGTGTGATAATTTGATTCTCTTTGTATATAGAGAAGAATCTGCATTTGAATCTTCTACGCAAATAGGCAAGGATTTGGTGCAAATCATTCAAACCTCAGGATTCTTGGTGCAGCGTAAGCCTTCACAAGAGGTTCTTCGAGTCACAAAGAATACCCAAACGTTCGTTTTGGTTCTCAATTATATCGTTGATTCGCAAGAATAGCCGACAAACAAGAGAAAATGAACTTTGTAAAGCTATGAAGTTAATAATAGATAACGTGAATGTTTGTACACAAGACATCAATGCTATATCCCTAACAACCTGACTAAACTAAGACTTATCTATCCCTAAAGATAAACCCAAAGATAATGACTATTCTTACGGACATGAAAAGGAAATAAAACAAACTAATAACCGATAAAGATGGCGTACCAGTGGCGGAGCCAGACAACATATTTGATGGGGGCACATACTTAATAAAATACTAAAAGTAAATTATTATTAATAGACATTATAATTTATTAGTAATAAATATGAACAACTATAGACTGTAACAACCAAAACACATATTTTTTTTTGTAAATGTTATCAATTACAGTTAAAATTAATTTAATATATAAAGAAACAACGATATGTTAATGTCACAGATAACTCTTTTGGTCATCATACCTTAAAGAACCAAATTAGAAAACATTTAAAAAATGAATTATTTATTATTATAGTTTAATTACAATTATTCATTTACTAACAGTTGTGAATGCCTATATAACACAATGAAATGTGCTTCAAAACAAAGATTAATCTAAATATGAAAATATAATAGAAAAAACTATGAAAAAACAAATAAAAAAAAAGAGAAATTAACAAGAAAAAAAAAGAGAAAAAATATCAACAATAAAACAAAATGTAGGAAAATGCTATATAATCTAGCTACAGAAAAATACAGTAGAAGGTAAACGTTCCAAACAACACATCTATTGGACATCATAAAAAAATATACAAAGTGGGGGGGGGGGGATTGTTGAACTATGTACGTGATGGAACTAATCTGGGTATCTTTACCATTTGTTCTACCAAAGTGGAATGATAAATTTAATAACTAGACAAACACTATAAAGTAGTAGGGGGTACCTGTCCCTGTAGCAAACACTGTAGATCCGCCCCTGTGGCGTACGCTAGTCTAATGGAGTCATTGATCACCATCTATATATGCTATGCTGGTGAAATGAGAAACTTGAAAATCTGTTAGTTGCTTACTGTAAGAAACTCTGCATTTGTGGTTTGATCCAGCTCCAAAGCATCTATGCTCTTTGAAATAGACTTTCCTGAAAAAAACAAAACCAGTTAGAACATCATTTGAAATATATTTTGTATGTCTGATCGGAAAAGGAATTTTCAGTTCACTTACTTGTGTTAAGCTAGATGTACTTCTAACATAAAAACAATTGGTGATTAGTTGAGTGGTCCATCTATCTTATATACTACTAAGGATCTCTTCCAATTACAGATGTGGGACACTTTGTGTCTAGTACGCCTCCTCGAGATGATGGCTCTTTGAGCGTCAATCTCGGAATGTTCGGCAAAGATCGATGGACCATCTTTGGGCCAGATCAATGAAGGATCGGGTTGGACTGTTTGGATCGTGGACTATAATACCATGTTAAGCTAGATGGGCTTTCAACCTAAAACTAATTGGTGATTAGTGGAGTGGCATATCTATCTTATATATTACTAAGGATCTCTTCCAACTACCAATGTGAGACACTTTATGTCTAATAACTTATCGTTGTTTGGATCCCTCGTATCGTTTCATCCATCTGCTGAGATGATTCCTGACATGTACGTGTTGGCGAAGACAATGGTAGCGTAGGGTCTCTAGGCTCGTCCTAACCACACCTCACTTCCATATATCTTGCAGCTCACGAATGAAAACCATGTGTTCTCAGCTTCTGATGTTCTATCCTTTGCTATATATGGACCTAATCGTGCAGTCCTGCAATTACAATTTGAACATTGTTATATAACCATAAATTTGCTTGTTCTGACTATTTACCTGGTAGAGCGATCTCCCCATGCCAAAGATGAAATCAATGGAGCCTTGTATGAAGGAATTCTTGGAGAAATGGCACCCATAGTTATCCAGGAGTGTGTCTTGAGCACCGTAGAAATCCACACCCGTAGAAGACAACTTGGTCTCCTTCAATCTGCAAAGCAATTGCCTGTGCACCAGCCACACCAGGTTCGGGTGCTGGTGCTGTGTTCTATCAGATCAAACAATATCTAAATATCACAACCGATGCAAGGATCAAATTCATTATAGGATGATTTGTTGATATTAGAGTAGTTACCCCTGAAGCTCACGTTGTGGGCAGTGAATCTAGCTGCGAAGAGAGCAAAAGAATAACTGTTGGCAGTGCCTCCTGAGGATCTTGCGGTGTCATACCATTCAATAAACGTCCTCTGAAACCCTGTTCCATGTAGTATGACGTTTATTTTCTTCTCATCCACTCTTACCTTTTCCCTGTTTATTTACATAGAACAACCATACATTACAACAAGAGAGAGGATCAAGTTCTATAGACAAGCAAATCTAATGTATGGTTTACAGCCTACATTACATTATATAATTAGAATTAAAAAAAAAGAGTGATTTATAAAATTTATTTATACATTAATAACAAATATAATGTACAGAACAAAATTTCAAAATATTTATAATACATAATAATTTCAAAACAAAAACATAAAAATAAGTTATCATTATAGTTTTTAATTAGTAACATATAATTATAAAACATTTACGCACGCATGAGAGGGCATGACAACTATTTATTCGTTAATAGGTAGACATATAAGATTTACAGCAGTTAATAAAGTTAAATTCAATTATATAAAGAATAATAAATGTTTTCTTAGATAAATAAAATAAATAGTTGGACTAAACCTATATCAATTGGACATGTTCCTAATTTAATAGTATTGACTATATACTTTGGAACATTCATTTTTTGATATGACTACTTTTTTGATATGACTACATATGTATTAACATATAATTATAAAACATTTACGCACACATGAGAGGGCATAACAACTAGTTATTCATTAATAGGTAGACATATATAAGATTAACAGCAGTTAATAAAGTTAAAATTCAATTATATAAATAATAATAAATGTTTTCTTAGATAAATAAAATAAATAGTTGGACTAAACCTATATCAATTGGACATGTTCATAATTTAATAGTATTGACTATATACTTTGGTACATTCATTTTTTAATATGACTACTTTTTGTTAAAATTGGTATATATATATATATATATATATATATTACAATCAGTTGTGCCCATGCATAATATAGCATGGGCCATAATACTAGTAATTAATAAATGATCAGTTATGTTATAGTCTTAAACATTTGTTATGACTTTTGTTTACTTATATTTTACTTACATTTTGCTTATTGTTTTCCTCATTACTTTCTCAACTTTGCATATTTTTTTCAACCCAAACAATATGTATCTATGAGAACAATTACGTTGATTAGGTTCATAATAGAATGAAATAAAGTACGAATAAGAAATGAAGATCAAAATATTCTATAAGGGTTATATAATAAAGTAATGCGTTAATAATGACTATAGAAAAGTCATATACTAATGGTAAAATTGTTCATGTGTCGCTGACCATTTTAACCATAATTTCCATTGATCTATAACACAAATCGACAGTCTTTGTTCCAAAACTGCTAAACTTCTTCGGTCATGTTTTAATCCTTGTGGAATAACTAAAAAAAGTGGACCACATGAGCCGAAACTGAATTAGAAACATGGTTGGATTCATCATAGAATTACTCATTTTTGAATTTTTAGAATTACCTAAATGTAAAAAGGTTGCTATATTTTCGAAAACGTATCCAATAACAATACTTCTCCACGTGAAATTAAATAAGCAATTCACTCATTTTAAGTACTACGTTACAATATTTCATTTATAAGGAAATTATTAGATAGTTACAAAAATTTACTTCTAATTAAGCTCATATGTGCTTAAACCGTTGATCATTTGATCTCCGTCAATGAAGAAGATGATGGTGAAAGAAATTGTCAACAATATTGCATGGTTAGGCCAATAACATAAATGTTCTAAATAATGTAGCCATTCAGTTAAGAGAACGAATATATTTTGTTTTTTTTTTGTTTTTTTACTATTTGCATCATTGCATGTTGTTGTAAGCATCCTAATATTCATTCAGGTTTTTAATGAAAAATCAAAGTCTTTATGCATCACCAAACTAAATACACGTTGGCATTTATCTTGGCCTGAGTCATTCAGATTTTCAATGAAAAATCAAACTCGTTATGCATCACCGAACTAATTACATTTGGGCATCTATCTTGGCCTGATTAATCAAAATTCTTCCAAGGTCGGATTATAATTAGATGCATTAGACATTATACAATAAATAAATTATATAATATTTTTGTTATTACTGATATCTAAATTAGTTTTGATCTTAGATACATGTCACTAGATCCAAAACAAATAGACACTTTTCACGGTAAGATGAATTATATACTGAGAAAGTAACTAGAATAGCAATAAAAATTTTTTTGTCACAAATATAACACTTAAGAATAAAAATGATCAAAATAGCACTTAAATGTTTTATAAATTATTTATTTTACCCTTTGGGTTAACTAATCCTAAACATTTTTGTTTAGAGTTGAGGAGTGGAGTTTTGGGGAAAAAATTTCCAATTATAAAAAAAACTTAAAAATTTTAATATAAAAAATACTATTTTGGTCATTTTAATTTTTTAGAGCTATTTTTGAGACATAAACTTAGAAAAATGTTTTGCCCTTATATATTTACATTTCTGTTATTTTCTTTTGTCACCAACTACCTTTCATTCATTGTATTAAAACGAGTTTGGTGGGGGCATTAACACAGCCATACCCACCTCATGATCATACAAACTTAAAACTGATTTTGCAAGTACATCTGCCTCACCATTTCTCTCTCTCGGAATCCATTCAAAGGCAACCTTATCAAAGTTAGAGGAAGATTCTGATATCCTCCACCACACCATAAAGCTCCAACGGTGGATCCTCCACATTAATCGCTCTGATAAGTTGAGATGAGTCCGCTTCAAACCGCACTTCCCTCACGAGTCTGCCACAACACGCAACCATTGCTTCTCTAAGCGCCATTCCTTCCGCCACCAACGCTGAAGAGATAGCCCTAACTCCGCGTTTATACATCGACCTTTGCTCTTGGTTCAACACTACCCAACCCAGACTTGCATTCCCCGTCGTCTTCGACCACGCAGCATCCGATCGAGCTACCGTACCTGCTGGTAGGGAGACGGCGAGAGAAGGACACTGCCGCCGCTTTTCGTCTACCTTCTGTGCCAAGACCCACTCTTTTGCTGCTACAATAGCCTGCGACACAACTTCAGCTGGACTCCCAGCGTAACTTTCAAACACATACCGATTACGAGCTTTCCACATCCACCACAAGATCCACGGCACCAAAGGGGAACCAAACAAACCTGTTGGGGGTAGACATACTTGGTTGTGAAACTCGGACCAGTCAGCTCTTAAATCTGTCAATCCACTAAATTCAAAGGATCCAGCAAGAGGAGCTAGTTTCCAAACTTCTCTAGCAAACGGGCAATGAAAAGATAGATGATTGGTAGATTCCAAGCTACCGCATCTTTTGCAATGTGGGTTAGTATTGAGATGTCGAGCCAACAATCTTTCTCCTACAGGGAGGATCCCTTTTAATCTTTTCCAAGTGAACATCTTCACCTTAGGCGCCACCTTTATATTCCAGACTTCCTTCTGCCAGTCAAATTCAGGGGATGGCTCATCCTCCAAGATCTCCGCTCTGCCCGCTGCCATGGCCGTGAAGTAGCCTGATTTCACCGAGTATTCCCATGTTCTTGTCCCTAGCCATTTTAGCGAATCATGCCCTCCTTTGATACTGGGGTAGAGACGCAAGATTCTCTCTTCATCAAAAGGCAAGATCGCTTGCAGAGCGCTTCTGTTCCATTCTCCCGACGCCTCATGAATAAGGTCTATGACCCTTAACTCAGCTGACGCACTAGTAGCAGGACCCATAGGTCTGCAGGGGCCGGTTAGGCTCAGCCACGGATCGTCCCACACCTTAATCGAAGCCCCGTTTCCGATCACCCAGCCAAGGTTTTTAAGTAGTAAGTCTCTACCAATTAGGATGCCTTGCCAAGCATGAGAAGCACCACTCGGAGCAACACAAGAGGGGAGGGGCTCGTCTTGACAGTACTTGCTGAGCAAAATCCGGCCTAGGAGACACTCTGGCTTCTCTAGGAGGCGCCAGCTTATTTTAGCCAGATAAGCATCTTGGAAAGCCTGAACGTCTCTGATCCCCAGGCCACCGTTAGCCTTGGGAAGAGTTATTTTATCCCACGCTATCCACGCCATTTTCCTCTTCCCCGGCTTATCATCCCACCAAAACCTTGTGAGAGCTGATTGGATATGTTTGCAGAGCGAAGCCGGTAGCTTAAAACAAGTCATAGAATATGATGGGATAGGAGAGAGAACACTTTGGAGCATCACCATCTTGCCGGCTGCCGACAAGTATCTGTTAGACCAGCTCTTTGCTTTCATGTGGATTCTGTCAACAATTGACGATAAGAGGTCCCGCTTTTTCCTCCCAAACAGCTCCGGGAGGCCAAGATACTTACCGGCTCCCCCTTCCTTGACTATCAGCAACACTGACTGAATCTATGCCTTTAACTCCACCGGCGTCAATCTGGAGAAGGTGACTGACGACTTCTCTTCGTTGATAGACTGACCCGAAGCCTCCTTATACTGCCGCAAAATGTCCTTAAGAGCCGACGCCGCCTCTTTCGATGCCTTTAGGAAGAACATCGTGTCATCCGCAAATAATAAATGGTTAATCCGGGGACTCAAGGACCCAAGAGCACTTCGCTACATAAGATGAATATGTAGGGTGAGAGGGGATCGCCTTGACGAATCCCTCTGCTCGGTATAACCTTCCCTCTAGGCGAGCCGTTAATGAGGAAGGAATATGTAACAGAAGAGATACACTGCATGATTAGACCAATCCAGTGTTGGT
>JABAYD010058060.1:0-20120 GCA_014822095.1 Diplotaxis tenuifolia
ATTTATAGTCTCATAACTCCAGTCTTCTTTCTTCAGTCTTCACTTGACACGTCACCTATATTCTCCACTCCAACTCCTTTTGCCTTTCTTATCTCATAAACATGCTTGTACCTATCAGTGTTCTTTAAGCTTGCCACGTAACCTATCGAAAGTAGATGAGTCTTATGCAAAGATTTTACACTTTGTGAAGATTATATTTGTCAACATTTGGTAGAGATGAATGACTAGATTAGATCAGTGACATTCAAGTTACCTTGTGCACAAGTTTTAAAACCAAATCTTTATACTATAATTATAACTAGTAACTTTTTCCTATTTTACATGCAATACAATGATTCTATATATTCCACAGTGAAAAATACACACAAAACCACTAACAAAAACCTGTACATTCCTGCTTCAGACCATTGTCACATGACTTCTCCCAACTTTCTCTCCATAAGAAAGATACAAAAGAGATGTCGACAATTAAGATGGATAAAATGAACACACACCTCTGAAGTATGAGAAGAACCTGGGGGAAGGAATGGTGTCCAGAGAATAGGATCTCCGAGAGGATCCAATGAATTGTAGTTGCTGAGCAATGGAGCAGTTAAGAGAGAAGTAAGTGGGTACATGCTTTTCTGAAGAAATAAAGTAGCTCCATGACTCACGTCCGGTTTCTCTATCTCCTTGCCGTGACTCTTCTCCATATTAGTAATGTTACGATGCACATTCTCATCGTTTTCTCTAGTGCTACTGCTTTCTTGGATCTTCATCACTTTCTCCTCAAGGCTCTTGTAAGCAGGTGACGCAGCCAAAATGCTTAACGCAGAAGAGGTGGAGGTTTGTTTATCTTTTCTTTGAGTGCCCCCAAGGTTTGGTGATTTGTATGGCTCTGTGACCTCGGATGTGTGTTCCAATGTCTTAAGCTCAGTACCAGCATCTTCTACCTTTGCATCCTCCTCTGATGCCTTTGATGAAGATTCTGGTTGACGTGTTTTGTTGACTCCCCACCACTTTATGTATCCTGTGAGATCAATCTTTCTTTCCAGACAAAAGCCACCAAGAAAGTCACCTTCTGCTCCTCGTTCATCACCTGTTGTTCAAGGAGAATTAAGCTTTACATCTTCAAAAATGGTGAGAATGTAATTAGAAACTTACCGTAATGAATGTTACTGAAGTATTCAGGTCCAGGCATCCGACTAGCTGATGCTTCCCATCGGCTGGTCAGAAAATGCATGAATGTTATAATTGTGACAAATGTTGGTTTAAAAAGGACAAAATCTAAAGAAGGCAACAATCAAAAACACAGCAGGTCCAATAACTATGAAGATAAATATATACTTAAGAGTAGCATATAAACACTTCTTATGAAATTAGCAAGAGGTATTCTACAATGTGTCCAACAATCACACTGTGATGATCCATAATGCGTCACTAAATATTATCCTTAAAAAGCACTATGAAAATGCACAGAGATGAGATCACTTCTTGATTCAGTTTTATACCTTTGAAGGCCACGATATTTGGCTATACCCCTTGAGAAACCGCTGCTTTTTCTGCCAAATGTATATCTAAATAGTTTCAGTAATAAATAGTTCTTAAGAGAGAAAAAAAATACATACGCACCTACGTAGAGATGCAAGGTATTCCTCTCTTGAGAGATTTTGCATTTCTTCTAAATCCCTGCTGTAATCAGTCACCTACGAGGATGAAATACGTTAGTGCACACATGTACTAAACATCTGTAACCATCCTTCTTCAACTTATTATGTCTGAAGAGCTAAAACCTCAAACGTTTAAATCATACTAACATAGCAAACTCACTGGAAAATTGATAAGTGTACCAGGTCCCCAATATTTCAAGGCAGCAAGGTCGTAAGCTCTAGCAGCAGCCTCTTCATCATCATATGCTCCTACCAATTATTCAAGTAAGGGTTTTTAGACGAAGCTAATCCAATCTGATCAATACCTTCAAATCTTATAGCTTACCTAGATAAACTGGCTCGGCGAATTTTGTATCAACGGTGAAAACATTTTGAAGCAAAACAAAGAAAAGAGATCAGTTTTGCCGGATTTGGACAGAAGAAGTTGTCGGAAGTGGAGGAAAGAAAAAAAGAAAAAAAACCTTGTTTTCCCTTCTTGTTCTGGTTTTGATTCCAAGTACTCTTATCCCAAAGGTGAGCTTCATAACGACCTGTCCATCTATGCCTGTACTTACAAAAATTTAAGAAACAACACATATAAGCATCTCCTACTTCTATGTAAGACAGTACATTCAATTCTTGTCTCAATGAGACATGAACCAAATCTGATAATAAATGAATCATTGTCAGATCAGTTAACCGATTCCAGATAAATCAGCTCCACACATGAAACATAAATCAAACAACAATCATATGTTAACTTATATCCTAAGATTCAATACGAAATTCAAAATCAAATTCCAGATAACTCAGCTCCACACACCAAACATGAATCAAACAACAATGAAATGTTCACTTATGTCCTAAACTTCAACACTACACAATAGGAAACTAAAAATCAAATTCTACTATCTCAGAATCAGAGTACCTGGTGACTCCACGGTAAATGGAACTCCTTTTGCCAGCTGTAGACGGCGGCATTTTACAACAACATCTGATCACTCGCCGACACATTCTCCGAGCTCTCTCCACCTCCTCCTCCCGCCTCTGCCTTAGGTCCCTGATCCGACGACGACATCGACGCCATGATCAGAAGAACCTCTTCCCCCTCCAATCAAAAACACAAACCCTAGGAAAGAGAAACTAAATAGTGCAAGCTTCAAACCGAGCTCGATACTGTAGAACCAAAGAGAGAGAGAATGGGAGAAGAAAGAACGAAAGTGATGGCTTCTTCTAATGTAATAACAACGGTAAGAAATTAAAATTACGGACTTAGATTTACCATTACGTCCCGATTTTGGATAACAGCCGTAACGGCTATGAACGGGGACGAGGGTGTTTAAGTCATTTACCAGAATATGTTGTTTTCCTTCTTTTGTTTTCGATGCTGACGTGTAGTGATGTATCCACGTGTACATGATCTGTTTTCTTCTGGGTACTGACACTGTGAATGTTGGGGTGTTTCCTAACACTAGCCTCGTTCAAGGAATATTCTTTGTTATGGTACACTCGAAATTGAATGTTGTATGTTTTTTTTCTTGGTTCATCAACTTAGCTTATAGTTTTTGCCGAATATTTAAATTTGATTGTTCATATATTCTACCGTTGTAATGTCTTACACAGGGAATCTTCTCCATTATATAAAATCATTGTTCAAATTTTCAGAATGACTGGTTGAATGTATCATATTGATAAAGAAGAATTAAATTAGTGGAATCAAAATGGTCTAGTTGTTCAAACAATGTACTACGACTCACTCATATTCTACGACTCACTTACCAATTCGTGGAACTCTCAACCCCAAATAGATTGTTGTTGGATTAGCTTGAGCATTAGTCGGAAGGTACTCCAAACTCGGGTTATGCAGTGTGGTAGCCAGTCTATTTTGTAGCACTAATTGCATTTTTTTCTGGAGCCAACCGGATCAGCCGATAGGGTTTATAAAAAAAAAAAACTTGACTCAGAATATTTCCAAAACATAGTCAAGAGAGAAAAGCTTGACATGGCCAATTGGCCATGATTATTCATTGAAGCTTGCCTTGTAAGAGTTTAAAAATCTCAACATTAGTCACCACAGTATTTCATTTCAATTTCACCAATATAACAATGTACATATTAATAGGCTTTAACTGATGGAATCATGGGTCGACCCACATATGATGATTAACTCGAGTTTTATGTGAATATGCTGAGTATGCCGTAACACTTAAGATTCAAGTACTGCAAAAGCTTTTTCTGGTTTAAAATGCTGGTAGTAGATAGTTAGGATGAGGGATCCATTGAGTAAAGTTAACCATGAATCTATAACAAGTTACAACTTGTAAAAAGTAAACCTCGATTTGGTGGAAGAAAGCAATATTGGGAGATTCATCATAAGATAAAGAGTTTTTGTGATTTTTTTTTGGTATAATGAACTAGTTCTAGTGGCTGTAGTACTAAGGAACACATGGATTGAACCATGTCTACACAATCAAAGTCACAAGACATATACAAAATTTACCAAACCACTCATAAATACCCGCTTACCATAAAGCATCTTATTGTAAACATACATGTTCTTAAATAATTACAATAATGGAAGATCCAGGTAAAAGACTTTTTAACCCACGAAAAAAGATCCGTCTCTGGTAAAAACAATCATTACAAAATATGATCATCATTACAAGACATGTATGATTGTGCTGTAAGAAAATATTACGAATCAAACCCAAATCAACCCATGAGAGAAAAGTGAAAAAAAAAAATTGAAAATTAACCAAAAAAGAATGCTCTTCAAACCATCAACAAAATGTCTGATCACATTGAGTGACTTTAGTATAAAATGAACTGCAGGACGGTGCAACAAATGATGTGTGATATGTTTGTTTCCATTGGGGTTGGGATTGTTCTAGAACAAGTCGAATTTCTTCTTAAGGAGATCTTGCTTCCAACGTGGTAAGTTGTTGAATGCTTCTTTCTCCATCCCAAACACACTTTCGAACTCTTCCTCAGATAGATAAGCCTTGTAATAAAATGATCACAACAATAAAGAAACCAGCAAGTTAGGTGATAAGCAGAAGGATTCAGCTCCTAATACTAAAAGCTATAACCAACTCACCTCTCTGCGTTTGGAATCAATTCCAGTCACTGGGTCCTCAGAACTGGCTTTCAGCTGTTCATAGGTGAAAGTTTCTCCACCTGGTTTTATCACAGATTCATCTCCCTCTTCTGTTTCCTCCTGTTTCACTTCAGTCTCCTCTACTTCAGGTGAAGCCTCTTCTTCTTCTGGAGCATCTGGTTGATCATCTTTGGCTTCAGCTGTGGATAGAGATAGATATAGTCAGTTTTTTTGTTATGGAAACTTTTATAAGTGAAATAAAGGATAGAAACTAACTTAGAGGGAAGTCTTCTTCAGCAGGATTGGAGCTGGTAGATCTTCTTGTAGGAGAGGTATCAGGTGTCTTCTTATTCTCAGCCACGAGGACTTGAGACAGAGCAGCCACTGCTGCTGCTCTCTGTGAAGCCGTCCCCGTTGACCTTGGTGGTGGTGGAGGCGCTTTAGTCGACGATGAACTAAACGCAGATGTCAAGGCTGCTAAAGCTTCAGCTCTTTGTCTTGGACCCTCTCCACTTCCGCTTGATCTGTCCTGGCTCTGCAGTTAAATATGGATGACTATTTAAGTTCACTAATCAATGAATCAAATGCGACTTGCTACACATTCTTATGGTTACTCTGTGATGGGTTAGGCTTGATTAAAACAGACAACGATGAGCTTCATTCATGTGTTCAAGCATCTTAGTTTAGAAAGTCATATTGATCAAAGTTTTCATAATCTATGCAATATCTTCAGTCATTTCTCAAAAAGAATATAGTAGAAACATTGGATTCGTGTTTGGATTAGTAGTTACCGAATAGGCAGGTTTGCTAGAAGAAGAATTAAAGGCAGAATTTAAGGCAGCTAGTGCCTCAGCCCTTTGCCTTGGTCCACCACCGCTAGACTTATCCTGCAGTAGCACAAGGATTACTAACTATCATGAATCCAATAAAACAGAACAAGTAACAAGAGGGCTTTTACATTTCCCTACGCCATTACAAGCACAAAAGTTAAGAGAAACAGAGAAAAGCAAAGGTCTAGTACCTCTGCAACGTGGTGAGTGCCAAATAACATGGCTGCTTTTTTCTGGAATGAGTTTCCTTGCACCTATATCACAGGTTTAAGAACATTAAAGAAATGTAGGTACAATCAGATGCTTTTAGTATATAGTTGCAGAGACTTCCTCACTGGCTTTTTTTTTCAGGAGATCAGACAATTCAGTCTAACTTAATCCAATCTATTGCTGAAACTTGAATCATCATTTCTGTACAGTGTAACATACTCACTGCTTCTAAACAATGAGCTATATTTTCCAATTCCCTCTTCAACGCTAGCCTAAATCTCTAACTAGCATTTCGCAGAAAGAAAATACTTATTTGCCACAGAGGAAAAAGATAAAATAAACTTACAATAGATTTAGTGTGATCCCAAGTAAAGTAAGTGGTGAAGAAGCAAGGTTCGTTCCCTTCGTTGATTTTGTAAAGTGGAACTTTAGGAGACAAGCCTTCCAAGGATCCAGCACGGTCTATGTATATCTGCCCATAAATTGTCTCATTGAGCAAACAGTAGGGAAAAAAGAGAGGGAGAAGCAAAGTTGAGAGTTACCTGGCCAATCTCAAAAACAGTTTGCTTTTCCTTAGGGTCCACACATTGACCAACCCAAACAAAAACTTCAGCATGAGTGTCAAGCAAATATATATCCTCAGTCAAGAGGTCATCTTGAGCAAAGTTGTAGATCTCTTCAACCTGTTGTGCAGAGCATATTGTTTAAAAAAAAAAAAAGATTAGAGTAATCACAACTATTATCATCCTATTGTTATATATTCACCTCTGTTGATAGAAAATGAGAATAAGTGAGGATCCCTGACAGCCTCAGGTGAAGCCTTCTTACTGGTGAAGTTCTGCTTTCCTCCAAGTGCAAACCAAAAGGTTGAGCTCTCTGTTCCTTCTTTAGCATGCTTCAGAGTAACCCCAGGCTGGCATAGCAATGTAAAACAAAAGATGATTAATTTATATTCTAGGTTCCATATAAAACTCTACTTCAGGAATAAAAATAAAACACAGTATGACCCAAAAACTAACCTTCAAGAACTCAGCCACTTTAGCCGCCAGTTCCATCAGTTCATGCGCACTTTGGTTTCCATGCCAAAGGAACACAGAAGTACCAGATTGCAGTAGGAAGCAGTGATAAGTGTTCAATGATGTTGCCACCTAAAAGGAAGTACGAGTTAAGACTATCAATCAACCATTGTTACAAAGCTATGAACAAATTCCAAATACACTTTCAAATAACAATATTTCATAAACAAGAACACAAAACTTTATAGGTAGTCAAGTACCGGTTCAACTTGCAGCGCCCTGTTGTTGTGGACTCCAGTTCCAGAAACTTGAAATAGTGAAATTGAATCTGGTGTGTAGGTTTCATCTGGTGAACCTTTCTCTTCCACGCTGCTTTTGTACCCAGAGCTCAAACCACCCTTTAAACCCCATGTAAACCATATTAATCACTGTGTTTTCGCTTGCAACCAAGTTCAGTTTCATCGTCACACACATACCTTTAGGATCACCATAGGTTGGAAAAGAGCAACAAACTGTGGCGGCTCTTTACCCTCATATATACGGCCCTGCAAGAAGACACCACCATCACTTATCGATCTTTCTAGTACTATTCATCATTGCTTTCAATAAAAAGAAGATTCTGTACCTGCACAGGTCTTCCCTTTAACGAGTTTGACATTGTATTCGCTAGTCCAAGTGCTGTATCTTGGTCCTCCTGGATAAAAAGAACATTATGTTCATATAGCTAGGCTAACAGTACAACTAGTAGTAACATCAGGAAGAAACTTAGACATGCCAAATTAACCAACATATAGAAGTATAAAATTGCATTTGTATACTTTTGCCATGTTACCTGAGTGCTATTATTCCCAAACCAAGAGCACAAGAAATAATCGTCCTTCCTATCTCCAGAATGATAGGTGTAAAGGACCAGATAGCAGTCCCCAGAATAGAACTTGCCAGTATCTTCTTTAGGTACCGGACTCTTGGCTTTGCCATCAACAAACCAAACCTAATACATATGCATAATGATACATATATCAAAATGGATAAAAAAATAAAGGGATAGAAGGCCAAAACATACATCCAACTTTCCACCAGCTTCAAGCAGAGGTGGGATATCCTCATTCACTGGTGTTGCACTTTTCGAAATGCCCTTGAGCCCAGCATTTTGTTGCTTCAGCATAGCTAGAGAAATGGTGCAGTGCCATTAGTAAGTCAGGGCTAAAAACTAGTGATATGAGTTTCAAAGTTGGTGTTTTACCAGCAACTTTTCCTCGCCCTTCTTCGTGAGCAGGGGCAGCAGAGCCTGCTGGCCAAGAGTCAAAGTTAGACTTGAAAGAGTGTGACTCGTAACCTTGGATAACACGTGTAACTCGTGTTGCCTTTGGCCTATTTTCACTAGCAAGAAACTCCTGGAAACAAAAGGTTAAAAAGTGAGAACCCATGATTGAGATATAGATTTTTAGAAGGTTTCAAAACTCTTTTATTACCTCAGCAGATTGATTAGCAGCTTTCCTCTCATCCATTTGAGTTACACGACCAACCCAAACAAACACCTCAGCTCCACAGTCCAAGAGGTAGCATTTAGTGTTTTCCAGCATAGATTTGGATAGATCACCCTCTATAGGTTCCATCTGACCATCAGTGATGCTACAGAAAAGAGTAACAACATATCAATTACCTCCATCATATTGGTAACTAACAGGTAGGAGTATGATTAAAGAGAGGATTATTATACCAATAAAGATTAGGTGGAGTTGATTCCGGGATAATATCATCATCATTGGCAACTTTCCTTCCTATTGGAGCAAAACCACCAAAGAGGACCCAAAACTCACCAGAATCTGATTCTGTATCTAATTTCCCATCATCTGTTAACGCAATGAGATACATAACATACATAAGTTTCCACCTAACACACCACACCAAAAAAAAAAAACTGAGGAAGAGGATGCAATGCAGCTTACCAACAATAGCAACAGCGCAAGTTCCTTCGTGATACTTGTCTTTCAAATACTGAACAACTTCCAACGCTTTGGCTCTCTCCTGAATGTTTGAATTAGCACCGTTGAACTGGTAGATCTTTTCCTTGGTGTCCAAGATAAACACATCATCATGATTCAGAGATGAGCGGGCAAAAGGAACCTACAAACAAAGACAAAGAACAGAAGGAAAAAGTTAATGTACATTTGGTAATCACTGTTCTTATGCAAAAGAGAGTAAGAGTAGTTTCAAACCTGCTTCAAATGGACTGCACGTTTCCCTTTGCAGGTATATAACCGCGTCTCAAACACCTCTTCTTCAGGTGTTTTGAAACCAGATGCAACACCACCCTCTAATGGTATAATACATGGCTTGAAGTAAGACAAGAATTTGTCGGATTCATGACCTTGAATCTCCCGGTGTTGGACAGCACGTCCTCCAAGAGCTGCATCGAGTTCAACTGTCTTAACAGCTGCTGTTCCAGATTCATCCTGAAATCATCAAACCATAAGTAAGTGATAACCAAAAAAGGGTGTAACCAAAAGAAAGAGTCTGAAAATTTGGTACCTGACTTGTGTCTTTACCAATCCAGAAATGTATATCAAACAGATAAGCACCTCCTTTGTTCTGTGTTGTCTGCGCAAGTTGAAGATAAACATAACACAAAGGTGAATGATAATAACAAAAGGAGGCAACACAAGTTGAACAAGCAAAGACAATTCGAACCTGCAGGACAATGTAAGTGTCTCCCATATAGAATTTTCCATGTTCAGACTTTGGCACTGGAACCACCTCGAAATTCTCGATTCTCCAGATTTCAGTTCCTCTACAAGAATGTTAAGCTCAACATCATCATCATACAGTCCAAATATTCAAATATGTAATACTAATATAAAATAAATGGAAAAGTAGCTATGTTGCTGAAAACATACGGTTTCTGTCCAGCTCCTTGAAACGCAGGATCCAATACTTTTGCTGACATTTTGTAAAACTCTCAAATCCTCTTTTGTGTATGTGGTAGGTATAAAAGCTAAACACGCCAATGAACCTGTTCAGTCAAAACAAATGGAACAAAAGAGAAACATATGAGAAGCTGATCAACTAATTTATATCTAAGTCTTTAGCCCAACTTGGCAATATTAATTTGGATAGTGAATAACAATGCATTTTATCACGTGACACCCATCTTCCTTTATATATAAAAAGGCTAATCCAATCTCGGAAGCTCAGTGATCATGAAAAGCCATGAAAGAGATTGACCACTGAGAGATAAAGTCATCGTTCATCAGTGAAGTTTATGATCCAAGAAATATTCATTTCCGGATCAAAGAAAAATCGAAGCTTTTGTGATTTCTAGGCATTGATCATAGATGATTCAGAATACCCATTAAGAAAAACTGATACTTTACATAATTAGACAGTAAAAAGAGAAATTTTAAAACGATTTAATCAGATCATGAATCAATGGGAAAACAGAGAAGGATCTGCATCATGAAGAACAGAGCAAGGTACGGACACAATCACAAATCACATGATCCGCATTAAGTCAAATGATCCAAATAGAAAGAAATACCTGTCGAAAAGATCTGTGTTTTGTAGGCACTTAGAGATTATGCATACGAGCTGGAGATTAAGAAAAAGAAATGGAAGACGATCATTAATTAGGAAGGCGAATTTGAATTATTATTTGAAAGAAACAGAGTATGCCCTGTGTTATTACGTTTCTCTCTTTACCTTTTCTAATGCTTTTTCGTAAATTTTGTTCCTTAGATTTACAGTAGAGAGATGAATGATTGTAGACGACGAGACGAAGTAGGAGATAGAGGGAGAAAGACAATGGTGTTTGAGAAAGACGTTTTCTGTCTAATTTATTGCGAGAAAAAAGATCTACCGACCAATGTTTTTAAAAAATATATATAATCTACCGTCCAATGGTGGCTTTTCAATTTCTCGTTACATTTAAATAAATCTACATTTTTTTTATTTTGAATGAACCCAAATTTAAGACATGTTTTTGAATTTTGGGGGTTGAAGATGGGTAAAATTGTAAACTCAAATTTTCAATATTTAGCTGTTTAATGTTTATTTTACAAATTTCGTAAAACAGTTAATGTTAATTTATCCATGGGATTTATTTTGAGTAATAAATAGCAACATAGTTTTGCTTTACTTTTTAGGGAAACAATAACAAACTGTACTTATATACATTTTACAAAATATTGATACGAAATTTGTAGTCTGTTTAAGTTGATGACAAAAGAAAAAAGATACGGAATTTGTAAGAAACAATAATTAAGTGAAATTGTACTAGTATATATAATAATATCACCTATGTAGGATAAGATCTTACACAAAATTTAACACACAGAAAAATTATTCAAATGCAAAATTTAAGACACAGGAAATCGTTCTAGTACTATAGAATGTCAAAAATATAAAAAAATACAAATCTTATAAACATCATTTTTTAGTTTTTGTCTTAAAATAACATCTGAAGAATAAAATCTCTAAAATAAAATTTATTAACTAATAAAATTCATAAATTATCCTGCATCCTAGTAAACAGTAACTAGTTTCATCCCAAAATTACTAAATATTGAACTCTTCATTAAAGTTCTCATCCAAATATATAAATATATATATTTTTTAAAACGTGATTTAGTATTAACTGAAGATATTTTTCAAAGTAAAAGTCGTATAGAATGAATAAGCTATATATGTATACCATATGTTGTTAATGGAGAGATTGGTCTCATCATTTCACTATTTCAGCATGACACTTTTAGCATGTGAATTTGTATAATTGCATTCTTTTTGAAATATAAGCACTTTCCTTCTAATAAAAAAAAATTAAAAGTACCAAAAACCAGATAAGTACTAGTGCAGAATAACATCACAGCCTTACTTTATAAGGCTTTTTAGCAAAGGTCATAGAGACATGGATATACTTGTTCTTTTCTCTCCAGTGTCCTTTTCCTCGCTTTTGGTATATACCAATTACCAAATATGTTAATGGAATATATAATCATAGTTATGTACAAAAGATTTTCAGAATAAGCCACCATCAATGTTTTTGTGTTTTGTATTTTATGTTTTGTTGATCAATTATTTGAGTCTTGTTGGCTTTAAGTCAAAATTCTTAAACAACTTACTATCATCAAATAGCTAAATACTGTTGATTGGCCATTGTGTCTATTAGAGAAAATGCTGCCTTATCAGTATATATATCACTCTTTCTGACATTTGAATCTCCAAATTTATATAAATACAAAGACTAATTATAGAAATCTAACATGTTATAGGATTGGTAGAAGGGAGCTGTGTATACATAAATCTTAATTAAACACAACAAGAGAGGAACGTACGAGTTTGGATTAGATATTTGGGAGATTTGATAAGAGTCAAGGCAACAACACAATCATACACTAGCGATGTGATTGTGTTGGAGAACCCACAGAACCAAAGAAATGACTCATTCAACACAATGAAATGAACTAACACTGATCTCTAATTTCAGTATGGAGGGATTTGATGATTCTTATAGAATACTATCTATGGTGCTTTAGGAACTAGGCAGAGTATAAACTATAACATCGGGAGCTTAAAAAGCTGAAAACACATCATGTGAAAAAGTGTCACCCACCACATATCTTAACCAAAATTCCCAAAGTTATATATGATGGCAAGAATGGATGGTCCACGAACTTTCCTCAAGTTCTCAAGTCACGTGGAAGGTCCCATGCCCTCCGTGTCTTCTTCTTCTTTTCAAGTTATTATTGTAAAGTCTACGTGATGATCGTTCTATGACGTTCCATACAAAAAGATTGCGAAATTAGGTTGATTTGTTTTCTTCTTCTCCTAATGTAACTATTGATGTAGAAGTACAACTCTAGTTAATACAACAATGCATTACCGTAATCAAAATTGTATCAACTATCCAGTGTAACAATTACGTTAATCAAAATTGTATCAACTGGTTGTTAATCTCTTTACCGTTGTCACTTAACCAAGATACGACGTCGTAAATAATAATATATCCACGACACGGCGCCGTTGTAACTTAATACACGATACGACACCGTTGTCAATTATCCACGATACGACGTCGTAATGAACCACAAACTTTTTTTTTTTTTTCTTCTCTGTTCCACACCATCAGCAGAAGAGGAAAAGAGAAGATGATCAAAGTTGGTACAAGTAAGAAAAATATAGAAGAGCACCGAGTGATCAAATCCACAACAAATATGTCCAGCGTCATCTCGGAGATTGAGGCGATAGATGCGACTCAGTTCAAACAAACCCCTTTCTACTGGTAGGTAACCCCTTCGTTTGCTTACAAAAACTCCCTTCGATTTAGGGTTTTCTTCAAATGATAGAACGGCTTAGTCTACATGATTTCCAAAACCCAGAAAACCCTTTTTAGGGTTTTACTTGATTTCGTTCCTCTTTCGGTTGGTACAAGTAAGAACCTAAGAAAAATGTTGACTTTTTTTTGTTGTTGGTAGCGAAGAGAACGTGTATCTACTCTGTAAGACGTTGTGTGAGAACGGTGTAGCGGATGCGAATGGTTCTGATCTGTTTGTTGTTTTCATCTCCAATGAGAAGAAGCAGGCAAGCATTCTTTCTCTTGTTGTTCCTTTTATGTTTGGTCTTTGTTTAGTGTTTCTTATTGCACTGTTTCAATACAATCTTTGTGTAGGTTCCACTTTGGCATCAGAAAGCTAGTAGCAGAGCTGATGGGATTGTACTCTGGGATTATCATGTCATCTGTGTCCAGGTATAAATATTCAACAAGCCACCAGCTTTGTAACTTTTGTTGAAATCAGCTTTGTGTTTTATCTGTTTTGCATCAATAGAGGAAGAAAGAAAGTGATTCTGAGTCTTTAGTTTGGGATCTCGATTCTACTTTGCCTTTCCCTTCTCCATTAGCTTCCTACATCACTGAAACGATCCAGCCTTCTTTTCAGCTTTTTGCTGAATATCAGAGGTATATCTATATTCGCATCACTGTTCCATCAAGTAACCTATGTGAAAGATGTCCACGCAGTAGGTTATTTTGACATTTGGATGATATAATAAAGTTCCTTTGATATGAGATGATGATATAAGATGTCAAGATGATGTAATGTAGCTCTTTTGGTATCTGGATGATGATAATTGATGTCAAGATGTCAAACCAGTAGGTTACTTTGATATCAGTGTTGGGAAAGTCAGGATAATAGTATCTTAGCTCCTCTTGTCCCTTTGTCTGGTTGAGATCAGGTTCTTTCGCGTTGTGCATGCTCCTCTCTTCTTCAAGCACTTTGCTTCTGATAGAAGACACATGAAAGAGCCTGATGGAAGCTGGATTGCTCAACCTCCACCCTACCAGCCCATTGTTGCCCAAGGTAAAAGCTGTAACAACTTAAACACCCTTCCATTAACAATACCCATTTCCTCATCTCTCTTTTTTTTGCCTTTTGAAGACGGAGTCATGCACAATTTGAGTGAGTACATTGCCATGAGCAGTGCTGATACACTGTCGAGCTTAGATCCTGAGACAATAAGAGAAGCAATCTCACAGAAACTTGGTGTCTTGGTCAGCCACACTCAGCTTCAGGACCTCTTCACCAAGCTTCCTTAATTTCAAACCTTGTTTCCAACTTTCTCTGAAACGTTTTCTTGTCTTCATTGATGAATTAGATACTGATTTTAGATTGGGAAAACATTATACAATTTTACGAAATGTATGGTTACAATGTAACATTACATTGACTTTCCTCCAAAAAAAAAAATTCTGAAAAGAGAATCAAAAGGACACAAATCTTTTTGTATTTAACTCTGTTTTTTTTATCTATCATTGCATATTACTGCAACCTCTCTATCCACTGACTCTGTCATCATCATCATCATACCAATTCCATTAGCAACGGGTCACCTTCAGCCATTACTCCAACCAGTTTAATAAAATCTTGCTCACTCGATATGCTCCACGGATGAACAGCAGGTGCTTGAGCAGAATACAAACTCAAAGAAGAGTTAAACGAAGACGACTTCCTCTTATACACCATTGAACCAAGAACCGAGTCAAAGTTCTGAGGCGAATCCATCGACATGAAGAACATTGGTACAGCCACTTTGTAATGCAAGTCCATGTCCCCCACGAGCTCCACAAGCTCGGTAAGGTCGGTCACATATCGTTTAGGTACGTAGAATACCTCTGAGCTGCATACAGTCAAGGTGTCTTGATTGTTCTTGGCTGCTGCTTCCTTGTAGTTAACTTGGAAATGAGCTGGCATTGTACTAACAGTTCTCTTCACTAGCTCGGCTTGTGTGGAGAACCAATCAGACTTCCCGGTGGGTTTCACTGATGTCCATGACTTTGACACCTAAACTCGTAAGAAGTTTCCATGTAAGAAACACATAGAGATAGCGAAGAAACAAAGACAATATGGTAGAGAATGTTATCATACCTTGTCTGTAGTCCAAATCTTAGTCTTGTCAGCTTGAAGTAGATTCCAGTAGTTGAGTACTGTATCATCTTCAACAAACAAGAACCCTTCTGCGCTACTATACCGAACAAATATCTTCGGTAGATGCCTAAAACATACATACAAACATACCATTAGAAGCTTCAACTTCAATCAACATACACTTAAATCTTGAGACAGTTCTTACTTGTAAATGTGGTCGTGTTTGGCTTCTTCAACATAAAGATCAGAGTTCTTCTGAGAAGCCAATATCACAACGGTCTTGAACACTCTACCATAAAGCAACCTCCACTCAAGAGCAGTACGTTCAACAGGACCACTACAAAACATAACAAGAACAACGTTCCCAAAGTTCTTCCTCCACCTTATCAAGTTCCCTATCTCAGTACTCACTGTCCCCGTCTCCTCAACACCAAGATGAACCGAAGGCAACTTCCTCGGAACAAACTCTTTCCTATCTCCATGACCAATAGTAGCTCGCGGACGATCCAGCTCCAGCGACATCAGCCTAGGCTGTTGATATCCGACAGTAATCAAATCCTGAAGCCACGCAGCTGTGAATTTCAAATCCTGTTCTGTCCAAAACCCTTCTTCAGCCATAGAATAGCTCAGATCAAGAATCGTCTCAAAGAAACTATGCTTCTGAGACCTCCAAGCAAGTAAGAACTTTATCAAACGACCAACATTGACATGAAGATCCTTCTCCTCCGCAAAAGGGTAGGCCTCAACTCTATCAAATCTATGAGCAGTAGGTGGATAAACAGCAACGTAACCACCAAGCTCCCATAACAACCTCTGTCCCCAGTACCCTCTCAACACATCAGAAGCCATGGAACTAAACGAATTAACCGGAACCATCAACCCCCTGAAGGGTAAAGCCACTTTGGGAGCATGCTCATCAAACCTAATATCAAAACCCTCCAAAGTAGTCTTCCTTGTGAAGTAAAACACCGAATCAACATCAGGCAATCCATTAGAAACCCCTTGCTGTATAAACTGCTTCCCACCAAACACCTCAGTGTAATACTCCTCGTGATTAATCTCACCTACATTCTCTAACGGCAACCCTCTAGGCCAAACCGAACGTTGTCCGAAATGAATGTAAGGATTCACCACAGTCCGGTTCGGATTCTCGTGACTATACTGTAAAACAGGTTCTTGCTTAGCATCTTCACCGACTAGTTCCACATCGAAACACTTCCCTAGATCACCACCAATCACTTCCCCACGATCATCAGCATCATAAATCTTCTTAGCACCGTGCTGAATCGCGAACAAGTAACCAACACTCTTCCTCACGAAAGAGTCATAAGGCAAGTGGTCTAACACACGGTAACCCAACTCAGCTTGAGCGTCTAGAGATAAAAAGATCGCACCTTTAAGACTCCAGTCCTTAGGTGTCACCGAGTTACCAACGGCTAGAACTTGCCAGCCACGGATCTTCACCAAACCCTTGAGCTCCTCTGTTGGGTACTTGGTGACAGACACAACGATCCATTTCTCGGTGAGGAAGGTGGAGTAAGGGGAGGTTTTGTCGGGGAGGACTTGGATCGAGCTCCATTTGATTTGGGGGCGGGTGAGAGGTTGGAGAGATTGAGTTGACTGTGACTGGAAACAGAGGAGGGAGGCGGTGTCGGTGGTGTTGTAGAGGAAGAGGAACGATGCGACGGTGACGATGGAGAGGGAGATGATGACGATTCTGGAGACGTTGGAGGAGACCCATGAGGTAAAGTCTAGGTTTTTGGGTTCGGTGAAGCGTTGTCGGATCTGTTGGTGAGTGGGGAGGTCTCTGATCTGAGATTTTGGCGGCTTCGCCGCCGCCGCACGATCTTGAACCAACATTGGATGGATCCGGAAAGTTCGAAACTTTCTGAATCAGGACTGTTTTCAGATTCGGTACACTTTTACTGAGATTAGTGAGTTTTACGGTAGGACGGAACAAGGAAGGGAAGTGGTTGGTGTGTTGTCTGAATCAGAACAACCGTATTGGAATGTAATGCGGTGGTTGGAAGTGACGTTGCTTGAGCTTGAATGCAAGTCGGGGTCTGTGAGCTGTGAGGTCAATGGGCACACTTGTGAGTTGTGAGTTTTTTTTTTGTTTTATTATCTAGAGATCCTCAAAGAGACAATTAAACAGTAATTCTTGGTGTAAGCTGAAGTAGGACCAGGCAATGCAAGCCACCACGAGATAACTATTTTTAAAGTGTGATACGGAAAATTTTTTAATGGAAAAATAGCATAAAAAACTTGAACTTTGGAGTGACATTCATTTACATTTTAAACCTTTAACTTTGTTAATTATCATATTAAACCATCAAGTCGTTTTTATATCAAAAAAAACCTGGGACATGGGGTCCGATTGAAAACGGCTGTAACTTTAATTTTTTTGTTGTAGAAAAAAATCTGTAATTTTTTTGCTGTAAATTTAAATTTTATTTCTTTAGAATTTTATGGAGAGCTCTCAAAAAATGTTGTGGATATTTAGCTCTGCATAGCACTTGTACAACTGTAGGTTAATTCTAGAGCTATAATTTGATTTGTTTTATTAAACCTTGATTGCTTTCAATTTAGTGCTTTAGAAATAAATAGGGCTGTAGATTTATTTTTATTAAAGTTTGATTGCTTTCGGTTTAGTGCTTTAGAAATAAATGGGGCTGTAGAGAGCAACTACATCAACTACCAATCATACCCATAGCTTAGTTATAAGAGAAATTGCATCTAGTGACATTAAAAACCTAAAATTAACTAAGTAACCAAAACACTCTCTCTCCTCCCTTCTATGTTCCTATATCTCTCTACTATCTCTCTAGAAAACTAATTTTGTTTTTTTTTTGGTTATTTCACAAAATTTCCCTTATAAGAGAACAAGTAAAAAAAGCTGAACTATTTACGAAATAATTTTTTCGTATCCAAACTGTCACATTAAAAATTATAGCGACTAAAGCTCTTACCACTCTTAATGAATAACTAGGTGCTTTGCCTGCATTTATGTACCTAAACATTTTATAATTATTTTATAAATACATTTTTTAATAATTTAAATATTATAATGATAAAATATTATTTATGATTTATTTTTTGAAACCAATAATATTTATATTTTCATTGAAAATTATTATATATATTTTTTGTACATTATGTTCACTATTAAAAATAAATCTTCAAATCAAATAATATTTTCTTGTCAATTATATAAAATTAAAAAGTTTACTTGATTAATATTTAATTATGTATTTTCTATTGTTTTAGTTTTTAACTTTTTTAAAAAAAATAATAATATTTTTTCAGATAACAACACAATATATATCGAAATTATCTTATTTAATAACATATTATTTAGACTTTGGATAATTCTTATGATTATTATTAAATACTATTTTCTTGTCAATTATATAAAATTAAAAAGTTTACTTGATTAATATTTAGTTATGTATTTTATATTGTTTTAGTTTTTAACTTTTTTTATTAAAATATATTTTCAGATAACAACAGAGTATATATATCGAAATTATCTTATTTAATAACATATTATTTAGACTTTGGATAATTCTTTTGATTATTATTAATTTTAATTACTTATCTAATCAAAATATTTTAAATTCTTTTTTATTTTGTATGTAATTTATATATTTTATTCATTAAGTGTATAAACGATATTAACCACTCTAACTTTCAACGTGAGGGCTCCGTTGCCAAAACATCACTTCGCTAATAATTGCATAGATATAGGTAAAATTTGTTAATATATAAGTAACTATTATTAAAAATGAATTTAAAATTATAAAAGTCTACAAATAGTTTATATTGTTTTATCCAAACAATTAAATTATATAATATGTTTGTAAAAACAAAGACAAATCCATATATGTATTATCATTAATTTGACAATTATAGAGTCTTTACTAAACTTAATGAATCATTAGATTTGTTAATATCTAATTTACCATAAATTAAAAAAATGACTTTTTATATTGTATTATCCAAAAAATTATTTACATCATAAAATATTTTTTTAATCCCTAGATATATATTTTGCATATATTTTTATGTATACATAAGTGTTTTAAAATGTAATCCAAGTAATAAATTATAGTTTTCAAATTTTGATATTAAATTTATTACGAAATATTTTAAAGGAATAAATATTTTCAAATTGACTTTACATATTAAAAGTATTTTATCATGATGAAAAACTTTGTATCTATAAAAACAATTGTTGTTTTATTTATTATTAAATATTTTGAATATGTGAATAAGAACTTATTTTAATAATATTTTAATTTATAATATAACTATTTATAAAAATTTGTAAAATTATTCAATCCGCACATGCGGACAAAATATCCAATTACCAGTAAACATGACGGGATGTTAGTTTTCAAAGTTCCTTATTGTTTATTTAATAAAAAAAATTAAAATAAAACAAAATATAAAAAAGGTATTAGAATTAGAAGAAAAAAACTCAAAATTTAAAAAATTATTTTGTTGGAAAAATTAAAAATATATTTAAAAATTAAAAAAATATATGTATATTAAAAACTAAAAATATATATATTAAAACAAAAAATATTTATAATGAAATTAAAATATAAAATAAATAAACTATAAAATAATTAATTAATAAAGATATATATATTTTTTAAAGTTGAAATATTTTTTTAAGAAAAAATAAATAAATAAATAAAAGTTCAACTCTTCAATTTTTGGGCATGTATTACAGTCTTACAAAAAGTATCCCTCGGAGCTTTGAAAAAATACGATATTATCAAATACTAATATCCTTAATGACAATTCTTTGGAAAGTTTTTTGGCTATAGATCTTGAATTTCTTGTTGCTTTGACTAAGGGGTTGTTCGTTTGCTGATCCGTCTGGGTGAAGATGCAAATTGATGTTCGTTTAGTGC
>JABAYD010058065.1:0-32658 GCA_014822095.1 Diplotaxis tenuifolia
ATTCTACACCAAAAGGCAAGACCTACTTCTTTGTTACTTCCTACTACTTATCTAGCTCGCTTTACTGGCTTTGGCCCTGTGACAAAACACACTAGAATCTGCCATAACCTGACGGTGGATTGTAGCAAGGTCTAATAACCGGTCTAGGACCCACAGCATCCACTCTTGGACGTTTAATACCAGTCTGGCATGAAGATTGACCTTGGAACGCAGTTGAACCCCCAGCTTGGTATGTTTCCACGTCTACCACCTGTGGATTTGGTGCTGCTGCACTGAAGCTTGTTGGACGGAACGGGAATGAGCTATGTGTGGCAATGTATGAGTTGTGAATGACTGTGTGTGATGCCTGCATAGGAAACCGTGGAAGTATCTGCGTTGGTTGAACTGAGACAGATGATGAGGCAACAACATGTCGGTTCTGATTTTGAATTTCCCGTGGAACCATGAATTTGAGGATAAGATCACCAGGAAGATCAATTTCCAGCTTGAAGTCTTCAATGATTTCCATTATATCTCTCATTTTTGCAGCATCTCTGTTACTAGCTTCAGCCTGTAAGCCCACACGGATAACAAATTTAAAAATCAATGACCACAGTTTCACTAGAGAGGGACAGGAGCAAGCTTTAACCTGTGATTCAAATCTTCTATTTTCATTGGCAGAGCGTCTAAGATTGAAGATCTCTTGCTTCAAGAAAACCAGGGGAGAAAAGCTGCTCTTCACGTTGAAGAAAAGCATAAACCGGATGGCTGGAATATATACGGCTTTGGTTATGAGCTCATTAACAAAATCTGTGCAAATTTAAACGAGTAAAATATACTTTGTTAGTCGTCTTATGTGTATCATAAATGTTAAGAGCAGGAAGTGAACAATAATGTGTTGTAGAAGAACAACTTACTTGGGATGGCAGAGGTGAGACCAAGAGATCGAAAGAGTTTTGGAGCTTGTTTGAAGTGAGCAACAGAAGAGGCAAAATGTAAAGTTTCGTTTTGATTAGTTTGTTTTGCCAATCCATAGGCCACAATGAATTGCAGAAAAGCCCAAGACTCGAGCTGCGACTTAAAACCACTAGCTCCCATCATCGAGCTCCATAGATGTGCCACTTTGGTTGCATCTGCCTGTAGCTCAGGGTCGGTAGTACGTACAACACATGTCAGCTCCTCCAAAAGGGGAACCAAAGTCTTAACTATAGGCTCTGCTAAACTCAATTCCCCTCTCTTACTAGCACCCGTGAGTGCCTCCTCAACAGAAGTTAGAACAAACCTGCCTGGATCTTTTAACATTGGAAGTTCAGTAGAGACTTCATTAGGTGAAAAAGAAGGTGAGCCTACAATGTCCCTAAGAGCATCTTCATTAGCCAAAGGAGATGATGCTATGTTTTCTTGGACATTCAAGGAGCGAGAATCGCTACTGTTATTGACTGGTGCTTCACGGGGCTGCTGCTCAGGCTTATCATCCAATGATATCACATTGTTGACTGTCCAAAAAAAAAACTTCAGTAAGCATCACAAGATTATGATAGAACTTAACTGCTGTTCTTAAAGATCAAACGTTTTCAATTTTTTTTGCTTGTAACAGGATCAGATAACTATCTAGGATCAGTTTTGTAGAATACCTTTGTGTTACTCAAGACAATTGAATTTCAGATATGTTACTTGAAGAATGAGAGACAAGTGGGATCATGTAATATTTTACTAAGTAAACATACCAGGTGCTGAAGCTGTTAGTCCAAGAACTTGGCATAGACTCGGAGCATATTTGCGAAGAAAGGCGTCATCTAAAAGATTCTTAACTTGGTCGGTACCAAAAGTGTATGCCACACTGAAAGCAGCAAGAAAGTGAAGAAAACCCAACACCTCCACTGGATTCTCTGCCTTAACGAGAGTTGTGTTCTTACATTCCATGGCAAATGTGACAGCTTCTCCTTGTACTTCAGTATTGGGTTTTGGTGACATATACATTAAGCATTCCAGCAAGCAGATACTACTCCTAACGGTATTTGGATCAAGATTTGTTTCTGCCGTCCTTTGCTGAGCGGAGTAAAGCCCTCGTATTGTTTCTAACACAAGCTTTGCCGGGTCAGAAGATGCTTTTAGAGAATGCAAAACATCGAGGTGAAGCTGAGAACATTTCTTCAGATGCCCACGTAATAGTAGCTGCAAAGTTTTCTCGTCGTTTACATTGGCGTCTCGTACCAAGTCAACATGTTTATCCGAGGTGCGTTGTTGACAAAAGCTGGACAATTGCTTTGCTTTTAGCTCAATTTCCTTACAAGATTTAGCCAACTTCTGTTCTGTGGATTTCAGTTGCTGATCCTTTTTGTCAGCCCTTTCCTCACGAGCATCAAGCTCCTTCTCTTTAAGTTCAAGTCCTTGCTCACGTTCCACCAAAGATGCTTTCAATTTGATTTGTTCCTCCTCTTTAGATTGCAAGTCTTTCAAGCTGACTTTAATCTTTTTCTTGACAGAACTAAGATCACATTCTTTTGATTTGAGCTGAGTAGTAAGGTCAGTAATTGAGCTTTGAATCTGATCACGATGTTTCCTCTTCGCCTCTAACTCACCTGAGCATTCTCTGATCGTCTTGTTGATTGAACAAACCTCTTCTTGTTTCAACTTGAGTTGTCTGGCGAGTTTCTCATTGGAGTCGTTCAAATGCTGCATTTTCTTCTCTCCTTCCTCAACTTCTTTATTTCTCTTAGTGATTATTGCTTGTAAGGACTTTAACTCCTTCTCTTTGATGTCCAGGTCTTGGAGACACTCTCTATATGCATCCTTCACAGAGAGAAGTTCCATTTTCGTTGACTCAAGCTCATCAATGCATCTTTCTAAATGTATTCTAGTTGAATCCAATTTTTTCTCTGCTGACTTTTGCTCCTCCGAGAGCCGCTGGATAAAATCTTCAGCTCTTTCCAATGTCTTCTCTTTAAAGGTAACCTCCAAGGACAATTTACGAATGGTCTCCGTTATTTCATCATGTTGCTTCTCTTTGGAAGATAGTTCTTCAGAGTGTTCCCCAATCAATAAATTGACTGATTCAAAATAATCACACTTTTCCCCAATTAGCTTTTCAATATCCTCCAACTTCTTGGCTTTTGATTCCATCTGTTTGCAAGTATCCTCCATGTCATTATTTAGTGCTATGACGGACTGTTCCCTCAAGTCAAGGTCAAGATTCAGTTCTTGCAACTGTTTCTCTTTAGAGACGAGTTCTGAGGATCGTGTATCAAGCAGCTTCTGCTGCGAGTCTAGCTTTTCTTCCACCGATTCAACCTGTTTCCCACATTCCTCAGTTTTATCAAGAACCGCTCTAAGATCCTTCAGCTTTCTCTCTACCTCCTCCTCCAATTCTCTGCTGTGAGTTTGAGTGATTTCCAAATGCTCCTTCATTGCGCTGAAGTCAACATGATGCCTCTCAAGATCAGCTTCCATCTGACCCAACTGTTCCCGCTTCAAATCAAGCTCACCCTGAGTCATTACTAGATCAGAAGTCTGTGTCTGAAGCAGCTTCTCACAATCCGCAATTTTGTCCAGAACCATACTCAGATTTTTATTCTCTCTCTCAACTTCCTCATCCAATTTTCTCCTGAGAGTTTGAGTTCTATCTAAATGCTCCATCTCTGCACTGACATCAGCACGATACCTCTCAAGATCAGCCTCCAAATCTCCTAACTGCTCACCTTTAGAATCAATCTCAGCCTGAGTCTTTTTCAGCGTTTCCAACATCTCATGAAGCTCACTTTCCTTTGACCTTTTCTCTGTCATACACTCTTCCACCGACTTCCTAAGCTGAGATAGTCTCACTTCCTCTACATTGAACTCCTCTAAAGAAACCCCAACCTGAGTCCTAACAAAATCAAGTTCCTTCCTTTGTGCTTCAAGTTCCACCCTAATCCCATCAGATTTCACCTCTAACTCAACAGCCACAGCTTCTGCTGCTTCAACCACTTTAGCCCTTTCTTCAAGTGCAAAGCTTTGATCTTGCAACTCCTGCTCCTTCAACTTCAACTCCCTGAACCTCTTCTCCACTTTCTCTTGGGCAGAACCGAGATAATCTGACAAATCACTCCACTGGAGACTGAAGAGAAGTATATCAGAGGAATGAGAATGAATCTTGTCCAACTGTTTCGCGAGATTATCTCTCTTCAAACCAAAGAGGTTCAACTCGTTCTCCGCTTTAATCTCCTCCATAACCTATAATTTCTTCAACTACACGAAAGAGTTTCTAAAAATGGTAAAAAATCTAAAACCCTAACAACCCTTCGAGCAAAATCTCTACCCCATTCCGAACTTGTGAGAAACAGAGAAGAACACAAACCCTAAAAACGCCGCCTTTTTCGAAGCTTCCGTGAGAAAACGAGTTTAAAAAGGGAAGAAAGTTAATGACTTTCGTTGAAGAGACGAGTATTTGAACTAACAATTTGGAAGAGAAAAAAATCGCAATCAAAGGGATATTAAAGACGAAAACGAAGAGAAAGGTATCAATGGCGAAGAGAGAAGAGTAAAAAGGAAGAGCCTTTGGTAAGTTTGTAAGGCGACGAGCATTGACGACGGTTGTGAATCATCTTCCTTCTTTTACCGTTTTGGAACTGAGACACGATTACACTAATTAATTAAATCCCTCTTTAAATTATTAGTTGAAAACTGTCTTACTCGTGTGTGCGTTAAACCTGGATAATTAATCTCTAGTTTAACTTTCATCGGTTCGATTGGCGCTAAACCAAAGTGTGATAAAATTAGGATATAATCAACTAAACCGGCAGCAGTTAACCATTTTCCGATCAATATAGGGGATTAATAATTGTGATTTTTTTCTATCTGACATGTCATATGGGATACGGTGATACACAATCATGCCATGCTGCTGTCTTTTCCAATGTCAAATCAATTGCCAAAATTCAAAATATATTATCATCTCCAAGAAATTGCCGACTTTTGCACAATAAATTGCATGTACAATTACAAAATATAACGATACTTAACTCTTTTACTTATGCATCAACCAATAATGATATAGCATGTCATCATGCTCGCTTTTAACAGTCCTGAGAACTGTTAGGTTTGAACTTTAAAGTTGTATTAATGAATCATGAATGTCCATCTTCTTCAAAATTTTCACTACTTCTTATGTTTATTAATATATCTATAAAACCCCGATCACTGAATATGGTGTTAAGAAAATGAGGGTAATCTCTTGTATAAATTAGAAGACATACAAAAAATATTGTAAGAAAACATTACTTTTGTGTTTACAAAAAAAAAAAAGAAAACATTACTTTTAAGTTACAAAAAATTATTTTACACCAATGATCTATTTTATATTGGAAAACGTATTAGTAGAGAGAATGTTTGGTTGAAGAATGCAAAGCACAAGCTTAAGTGGACATGTGTGTTGAATATCATATACTATGTCTATAACTAGTTCACACAGTTTTTGTCAAATGAATTTTTTGTCCTATAATGTATGAATTTAGCTTTCTGTCATGTTTTTCACATTTATGTTATTTAAGCATATGGTTCCAATGTTCATAGCAACATTATAGTCTTCATAGATATATAGGTTTTCCTCCATTATCAAATACATAGCCTCAAAGAATGTAGTCTTTACAGAAAAAAAAACACAATTTACCAAAAAAAGAACTTATAAAACGAGGAAACGATGCAAATTATTGGTTCATGACAACTGTGACATTTACATGAAAAGTGAAAAATCCAAGAGACATATCACTTGCATGCATTTGTACTATTTGGCTTTTTAAGTAAATTGGATGATTTATTTTTCCTTTAAACTTTCTCTTTTGAATACAAACTTTATGTAGTTTGATCAAAAAAATAATAATACAAACTTTATGTCCTGACACTGTTCACAGATGCATAGGTCACGTACTGTTTCTATTAAATTGTTACTTTATACAAAAAAAATTCAAAAAAGTGGAACAAAGGGCCCTAGTCTTGTGTAAACTAGAAAAGCCCATTTACACAAAAACAAAATCAATGGCGGCCAGGAGGTAACCTAATCGCCAGCCCTAATTTTCATTGCTTGGAGGTCAGTCATAGAGGTGTATTGTTTGATTCTAACTTACAAAGTTACAATACAAGAACACAAAAAGTAAATATATATCAATTATAACACTTTTCAAAGCTTTGTCGTGTTTCTGCTTTTCTGCTCCCAAATCCTAGGGACAGCTCTATGTCCTTACAAACAATATTACAAACACACATAAAATTATAAAGAAACCATATCAATAACATTTTCCAACAAAAGCTTATGTTTATTTTTGTTTTGCACATTGTTCTCTCAAGCTCCACTGAGACCAGGAGGGTCTCTCTGAGTTGGGGAGCCAGGGACAAGGGGGCCAAAGCCACGGCCTCCAAAGACGGGTCGCAGGTAAGAGTCATCAAATTGCCTCCAGTAGTAATGCACTGTTCTAGTGGGCCGTGTCAAGAAGCCTCGTATACTGTCAGGCCGAGGCACATTCTCGTTGCCTGAAACCTCATCAAAGAACGAGTCTTGGTCCTCCAGCAAAGGGTCCTGGATCGATTTTGGTGTGTTATTGTCATCAGATAACATGCTCGTTGTGGCTTTCTGTTGCGGCATTAGGTACCTTATCAGCGGTTTTGTCAACATACCAAACACCTGTTCAAGATAATAATCATATTAACATATTTACAAAAATCAGATAAAGGAATATTATGTTATGTAACTCAGTGAACATTTTTTTTTACCATGGTGCTAAAAAGACAGACGGTAATAGTACTTGTGATCATGATTGCATGCTCGTGCACATCCGTGTGTCCATCCATTGTAAACTTCAATAGAATCAAGTGTTAAGTTGATACTTTTATGTCATAGTGAAAGCTTCATATATAGAGAGTGTGCAAAGAAAAAACCTTGTTGTATGCAAGAGCCATTGATACAGCACCTCTCATGAGACCAGACCACCAAATCACAACCTTAAAGATATATATATATATATTGATTGATAGATAAATAATTAAACAGCTGAGAGATCCAGAAGAACTATTAATTAAACCCATTAATTAGTAGTGAAGTTAGAAATGATTCATACTTGCATCTTAAAGTTGATTTTCTCGCTTTGATTCTTCTTGGCTAAGTTAGACAGAAACGATAAGGGAAAGACAAATGCAGCTCTTCCAAGCATGAGCAAACCTATTAAGATAGAGCTCACTGCGACTGATGTTCCAAGGCTTTCTCTCACTGATCTCCACTTGTCAATGTCCAATGCATCCATCCCCACATACAAGAAAATAAATGTCTCCGCAAGAAACGACAATGTTCCAAAAGTATGCCTGTGTCATTATTAAAAAAAGAGATTATGCATAAAATAAGCTATAAAAGTGTTTTTGATGAAAACTGGAGATTTCACAATACTTGGTAGTGATTCTTGTGCTCTCTGTTACGTTGTGCCAAGTGTAATGAGACATCACAATCCCACAGAAGAACACAGTGAGAATACCACTCAAGTCGAATAGCTGCAAACTCAAGACAAAATACGATATAGTATACTCTTGGTTTTTGAAAGCAATCAAACATATTTTTGTTGTATAAAATATTAGAAAAAAAACTAACCTCAGCAAGCATATATGAAAGATAGGCCATAAGCATCATGAGGGCAACCTCTCGGTCAGTAGAGTGGCTGAGAACATGCCATGTGGGAACATGTACTTTAGACCAAACAGGAAAACAAATGTAAAGAAAAGATAAATATCTACCTTCCAAAATATAGGTTTTTGATGACATATGCACATATCAGACCGGTCTGCCAAAAGATGAGTCATGAAGATTGTATATGCAAATAAGCAGTAACAAGAAAGAATGGTAGAGAAGCAAAAAAAAATGAGACTTACTGCAACACCAAGCAAGGTACTGAGGATAAACAAATAAGAGAAGTTTCCAACAAGTTGAAAAGCAACTCCATGGTCAAGGTTGGTGAGGTCAAAGCTCTGAATCGCGTTGAAGACAACAACTGATGTGGCATCATTCACAACACCTTCTCCGAATACAAGACTATAAAGCAGAGGTGTCTCATCTTGATTCAGAACCTATAATATCACAACACAAGAGCACTTGGTGTATCCGCTTTTTTGGGCTAGTTTTATAAAAACAAATTACCTGCAGTGTGCACACAGAATCTGTTGCAGCAAATATGGCACCGATTGCTGAGAAATAAAAAATAAAATAAAACAAATTAAGTCCACTGGAGTGAGACAGATAAAGCAATACATAAGCCACAGGTTCAGAGGCATTATATTACCAAGATAATCACCCAAGTCAAAGTTTCCAATGTCCAACTTCTTAAAGAACTGCGTTACACCTGTTTCAAGCACCACCATATTATCAACATGATCTAATCTCTTTCAAAAGTAAACGAAATGGGAAGTAATGGTACCTAGAGTTATGACACTGCATGAAATAGCAGTTCCGATAGCACCAAAAAGAATAATAGTCACGATATTGCGGAAAAACTGCTTCTTTTTTACTTGAAACCTTAAATAGACGACAATAACAGTAAACTTATGGAGCTGATAAATATTTTAGACATGGTTTAGTTGAAAACAAAATTTAAGCTCAAAAGAGTAAATCCATGACAATGACAAAGCAGGACCACCAAAACTGCTTGCACGTGACATCATGCCGATGTTCTCTCTTTTTCTAAATAAACACAAGTACATTACTACAAAAAAGTTTGATGTATGACATGTAGTTCAGATTCGGCTTTCCATTTAATAACATCTATAAGCTTTTGCATTTATATCTCCTAGAATCATTACGTCGTGCATGTTTTTTTTTTTTTAAAAAATTTTGGTGTAAAGTTTTGTTTTGTATCTTTCTAGAGCTGTAACTGGTAAACTTATATGGAATTAGTGGAATCAAAATAAATGGAATAATATGAATGAAATACAGCAAAAAAAAAAAAGAATGAAACTCATCCCATTCATTTATGAACATTTTTTTATGAAATAGTTTTTTTTTGTATTTTATCTAATAATTTTGGAATTAGAACAGCCTTTTTGCAAAAAAAAAAAAAAATGAAATTAGTGAAATGACCATTCCATTTCATTCATAGTAAATAGTAAAAAAAATTCTGTAGAATTAATGGAATCAACCATTCCGCATCATTACATTCCAAAACATTGTAATCTAGTTGCACCCTCTGTAACTTTCAAGAGGTAAAATTCGTACTAGAAGACACAGGGGACGTTCATATAACATTTAACAGCATCTTCCTCTACAGCACAAAACCCTAAAAACTATATGACGTTTAACAATATACTTAGTATTAATCAAAACATTTGTAGATGTCCTACCAAATTTTTAACAACATGCCTTTTAGTTTTTATTTAATATTATATACATAATATAATTAAATTACATCCAAAAATTTGTAAAGTATCTTGTGTTAATGATTGATGAAGATAATTTTATGAAGCCAACTGTATAAAATGTTAGTCAATATGATCTTTAACATTTGACTATAATCCATCATAATTTTACTAAAATCATTTGTTAATACAAACTTTATTATTTAAGAAACAATTATCATTTAACAATACACTTACTCAACATATTTATCAATAAAAACAACGCAATTTTGTTTACAAATATTACTATTATAAAAAAATATAAATAACATATAGAAATACTAACAGAAAATTAAATATGAAAAATAAATAAAATATGCTATTGCTATATGTTCTAATCAATCGGTCGCTTGTGCTTTGGAAGACTATTGTATATATATTTATATGTCAGCAATTTAAACGGACTCATATATACTCACATCACACTATTGTATAGTGTGAGTTTTATCCCAACAAGGGCAAAATACTCAAATGGAAGTTATAAAAAAAAAAAAACTTACCCGGCATTGAATATTATAGGTGGCAAAAGATATATGAAGAACAGATCTTCACTGAAGATGAGAAGATGTGAGCTTTTCCCATTATTAAACAACAAAATGACAACACCAAAGGCCAGCCCCTAAAACCAAAACGTCACTCAAGATGAATAAACCTGAAGACTCAGTAATGAATTATACAACACATGAACTTAGTGTAATATTCAAGATAGTAGAAAATTCAGTAGAACACTTAATTACAATCAATAAGGCGGTGTTGGATTCGTTCGTCCAATGGTTCTCCTCCAAAAGATGTCCAAGCACAATACAAGCACAAAGAAGTGCAACAAAGAGATTGAGTGAAACCACTGCGGCGTGATCAGAGGTCCAGAAGGAGTCGAAAAGTGATGCTAGTAGCGTTGTCATCCTTCTATATATATAGCTCCCCCTGAAGTATTTAGAGCAGATCAAACTTTATGCAGACATCAACAATTACAAGTACAAAGACATCAACGAGAGTAACTAAATATATAACATTCATAATCTATAAGTTACAAAAGTAAGTGTTACTATAGATTATGCTTGTTAGATTAGTGCTTGTTAATTATTGTCTTAATGTTTCCTTTTTAGTTACTCTAGATTCACATCTTAAACCAAAGAGTATAAGTACGCAACAAAGAGCTGAGGTTTCGTTTCCCAGCAACAAAACACGACCAAAAGAGAAAGATGGCGTTGCTTACCTCAAGCGTTTCAGCGTACGTGATCACGGAAATAAACAAAACTAAACTAAAGGTCTGAGATTCTTCTACGAACGTTAAACTGTATGAATAAATAGAGAGAGAGAGACGTGTTGTAGGGTCTTGCTTGGAGAGGGAAATATAATAAAGATATTCTTATTTAAACACACTGAAGAAAGAGAGAGAGAGAGAGAGAGTGTATCGTTCTCTCTGGCATGTAAACTAGCACAAATGGTTAAATCTCAACCGTCAGCTTAACCTACTTTGTGCCTGATCTGAAGAACCAGGGTGTATGCATGGAGTTTATTGTGGAACTCGTGGTAGGTGGTAATAAACTCTGAGTAACAGCTACCTACAGTTTATGCTTAGACTAATTTGGTTTGTACTATTTCTCAAAAGTTTTTTTCTATTAATTTGGTATCTGTTGTGTCACCATAGCAAAATAAGACCTTGAAGGAGTGAAGAAGATACATCATACATATAACCTTGAAAAGTAAACACTACGCATAACACCAAAGTTTTAATTAACTTAAAGAGCTAGTCTTTCTTTATTATCAGTCATGGATTTGTCTAACATTGTGTAAATGCATACTCTAGAGTCTAGAGAAGTAACATCATAACCTCAAGGAAACAACACGTTAATGTATCTGATTACCAACTGTGCTCCAAAAATAGCTGCTTCTTGTTGCCTCTCGCAAATTCTTCTTTCTTATATAATTTACATAACCGTACAACTTTGTAAGAATTCATCTTCTTGCCTCTTTTTAACTTCACACTACAATGATTCTTTTCCTCACAAAACACTGGCCAGCCCGATTGTTTCCCCTTCGTCTTCTTTAGCTTCGGAAGTACTTGCTGGTCCGCGTGTCCTCACTAGAGGCAGAGAAAGTTTTTTGAAATGTCAAAGAAGTTGGGGATTGATATGAAACCTTGGTGTATGAGAGTTAGGGAGGCTTACAAGTGACGTTGGTGATGACATTCATGGTCTTCTGAGCAGCAAGTGCTCTTAAGTTGTTCCCTGTACCTAACAGCAACAAGCTCCTCATCAGTTGCTTCTGCTCTTTGGGACTTGGAGTTTTCACCATAGCTTCTTCGAACGCACGCAAGTCGTTGGGTGTGAGACAAGGAAGTGAAAGCAAAACCTGAATACCCCACGATCAAAATACAGATACTCTAGAGTCAGCTCTTTACAATACATCATGCAAAATAACATGTGAATAGTTAATTCTGATCTATACAAACAAAAAAACTGACCTGGCGGGGAGCTGGGTCTCTGTCAGAGAGATACATAAATATTTCACGGCATAGATTAACTAGATCAGCACTGTTAACAGCATTTGACTCCATTGCTAAGCCTCTAATGACCGCAGAAAACAAATCCTTTGACACAAATTCTCTGAGCTCAACGTTATTTGTCAGGATCGCTAGTAGAACAACAACACCACAGAAGCAACAGACTTTAGTGGTTGTTTCCCCATCTGTCCATGTAAATACTTCCAAACAGATCTGCAGTGCAGGGAGAGCCACGTTTTTGTGATTCAGGAGGAAACTGCAAACACGATACAATATTAACTCCCCTTTCATCTAAAAGTTACCAAGAAAAGAAGTTGGAAAGAGAGAACAACAGTATACATACCCAACCATAGAGTTGGATTTGAATGCAAGCAAGTCCTTGGGAGCAGACACATCAATACGTCCCACAGGGCCTGAATGCTCCAAAACAGGAACCCCAGGATTTAAACTAGGAGAAGCCATTGTTGAAAGGAGGTTGGCTATCTCCCTAGTAAGATCCCTCAGCAGTTTTTCTTCCATTACTTCAAGTTTCATGTCCGGCCCATTTTGTACACCAAACGCATCTGGAACTTGTGCTCTGCCCTCACGCATAAGACTGCCCCAAGAGGCGCTAATAGCTTTCTGACAATGAATGAATAATGGGTGCAGGAGAACTTCAAGCCATGGCTCCCACATATCTGCCGGACAAGATTTTACTGCATAAACTACAAAGGAATGAATAAGCTGTCGCATGTGCCTGAACTCCATTGACTGTAAGTTCTCCATGAGTGATACTGCGACATAGTTAGCATCTAGGCATTTGAAGAATGTATCTCCGATTGTTGCTGACAGACCCAACACACAGTATCTGCAAATGTAGACAATGTTTGTCACAACACAAATTTTAAAATAACCAGAAAAAAGATAAAAATGCCTTGTGCAAGGCCGAAAGGAGGTTACTAGATGCTTACCCACTATCTCGGATACCTTTCAACCAATTTCGCACATCAGTTTCATTTGCCTCAGATTGTCCTTCTTTGCCACCATCAAAAGATCCATCAGCATAAACCGACGAGGCTTTTGAAAATTTAGGAATTGCTTCCCCAAGGAGACTGTATCGCTCAACATCAGCCATTGTCATAGCTGCCCTCATCTCTTGGGGTAGTGTTTGATATACTGAGGGAGACCAGAGAGAATGTATAACACGGAGAAGCTAGAAAAACAAAGCATAAATGAGTGTTATCAATGGAAAAAAATCCAGACCAGGTTTTGGCAGCAACCAAGCTTAACTGCGTTTTGACTATGGGTGTCAATGTTTTGAAGGAAGATATACATACTTTTAAGAGAGGTGGTAACATCCAAGAAAGATGATGAGCCATAGGATGCAAATCTTCACTTGTTACTGACGTTGTATTCAAGTTGCTTTTTCTTTGTCCACTTCTCTTGAGTGCCTTCTCAAAGAATGTAACGGTGTGGAACAAAGACCACATGAAGGGGGTGTTGGAGCACAAACGAACGAGACCCATAGGGCCTGATAGATAGCAATTCTGCCACTCTGATTGGATCCACTGTTGGCTCAATGGCTCCAGCAACCAAGCAAGAACTTCTTGCTGCTGTTGAGCTCTGCACAAAGTTTAGATCTTACGTAAGAACATGATATATCTGATGCTGGATAAATGCAACAAACGAAACTTCACATTACCCTGCTGCAGAAGCCATAACGAGAAATGCTTCACCCAGAATGTTATGCTCCCCACGGAGCAAAGTTCCCTCTCTTTGCATATATGCCATTGTATCAGCAATCGACTGTAAAAGCATAAAGTTAGAATGAGTATTAACATGAAACTGTATCAAACGAAAATGATAATCCAAATGAACAAATGGTCATAGTTTACAAAATTATGAATAAGCGACCTACACAATATACGTTTAACAATTTATAGCACACAAATAAAATCAAGTGTACTAATCACAAATAGACACATCTGACTGAAGTTCGTGCAAAGTAGCAACCGGCTACACGTCTCCAGCCTTAGGATCTGAGTAACTATAGGTGCCTTGTTTTGTATATGATCCTTAAAGGTGAGGAGGGAGAGATCAGATTTACCTTCATGTGAGGCAGAACACTTTTATCAGCGGATTTAGCTATACGTATAAAAGACGTACAAATCTGCAATCTTGCGATTCTTGAAGTACTAGTTGCTGGATCCTGACAAAAAAATAACCGATAAGAAAACTCAATCACTCCTTAACGCTAGGCACTGTATATGTATACATGTGCATATGTCCATGGATAAATTTCAACACTGAAAATATGTAACAAAAACAAAACCTTGACAATGTGTGGAAGAGAGGTAAGCATTTCAAACAATTTGTTGATCACATTTCCAACTGCATCTGGGAAATACTTGAGAAAGGGGCCCATTGCATCCAGATAATGGCCATGCATCTTTATAAGTTCTGGCTCGGTCAATTTCAATGAGAGAAGCTGCTGTAGCAAGCCTGCTCGTCAACAATCCAAAAATGAATGAGGATTAGAAAGAGTCAAAATAGAGAAAATATGGAAGGATATAAAATATGCTACGGCATACCTTCAAATATTCCACGCAATGCAAAATGAACATCAGAACTACCACCAGCAAACTCATTGGATCCATCAAAAACCGTTGCTACAATACAATCAAAAGCCAATTGCTGGCTGTCCAACACTGCTACATCCTGAAATGAAAATTTGTAACACGAAATTACGGAATATCACAGCTATCTAAAATTGCATGCTGTTATAAAAAAACTCAAAAGACAAAAGCAAGTCTTTCTAACAAAACCTGAAGAGGCACTGGAGAAGCCAATAGATCCTTAATGAGGGTGATAATCCTTTCAGATATTTTAGTACTGGCAACGAGGGGCTTGTGAGAAGCAATAAACTTGACCAAGTCTAACTGCACAAAGAAAAAACAAGCTTCTAGTTAATATGTTGTCTGGGAAGTACAATTCAATGAATTTGGCAGGGAATCATACAAGCCTTGATCGGTATTGGCCAAACTCTCCCTTTCCTTCGAACTCATCACTCCACAGTTCTAGAGGCCCAAGAGAAGGAGCTATTCGAGGAGGGACTTTTTCTTGCTTGAGCATCCGCTGGAAAGATACATCCAGGATTGTGCTAGCGATGTCATCACCAATAAGACCCAAAATCTTTTTCTTTTCGTTATCAACTTGGCTTGAATTTTGATTGCCTCCAACTGCTAGTCCCTCTCCACTTGAATTCGCGGCAGTCTTTGGCTTTGTAAGTAAATCCCTCATTAATGCCTACACGACAGAACAAAGGAATTCTAATGTCTCTGTGGTTTATATTTCTCAATGGATTGTAGGACTGGAAAGGATCGTTGTTAGAGAATCTCACATACCAGCCAGAAGAGCATTGCTTCAAAGTGAAGACCCAGTTTAAAGTGTTGAAAGAAACCAAGCATCTACAGTCCAAAAAAGGTCAAAGAAACGTGTTCAAACTAACCGATATAATAATGCATAATAAAATAAAGATGCCATAAACCACATAGCAACAGAACGTTAGCAAAGTAATTCGACTCAGTTAATTGAGGAACAAGATTTACGATTAGATAACCATTCTTTCGAAAGGTAACTTCAATATGAGAAATAACCGATTTATGATATCTACGGAGTAAGGACATGGCCGGCATGAACTAAAGTGCAGCTACATAGCATAATACCGAACTTGAGACTAAATATTTAAATTTAAAAGACGATTGACACAACGATGTAAGTACCTGTTGAAGGTAGAGAGCCAGTATACCACCATCAGTAGAAATACATTGCAGGTTTGTAGAGCCTAAAGAAACCAAACTTTCACATATACACTCAGCAAACTCATAATCACTTTCATCGATACCCCCAGCACATGAAGCTGATCTGTATAGGAACTCTCTGGAGACATTCATCAGACTCTGAAACAGACTGCTAATCGCAGCATCGTATTCAGTACCAGAAACATCACTGGGTCTTTTTCTGCAGACAAGGAATTTTTTTTAAATGTTGACTAGTCTTAATATAAGGATATCAGGTCAAACAGCCCAGTTGCATACCTTGAACAGACAAGCTTGAAAAACTCACAAGCATGAAGACGGAAGTCAGGAGAGGAAAGTAACGCACCGCACCTATTACAAATTTGTCAAGAACATTTAGCAAGAAATCTACCGATGTAGATGATCTGTATAATATTGTCTGCATGAACATGAGTAATCTTACCCGTTAATGATTCCATATCTAGACAAATCTAAAACAGGAGCCCATTCGGCATATGCATTGATGGCATTTAAACTAGCTATGACCACAGCCGCGTGCTGTTTAGCTAAGTCAACTTCTAGCCTACTAGCTTTATCCATTGCAGCTCCAAAGTGTCTCTCGAGAAGCTGCATTTTAAGTGGTGCATCAAATAACCGCTAAACAAACAGCTGAACACGAGAGGACAAAGTTGTGGCATACATTATACAATAAAGGTAAAATCTCGGGCAAAGATTGAGTAAGTCCCCGCAACAGTAGCCGACGCCTGTCACCTGCAGAGAAAATTTTACTTAAGGTGCCATGGCGTCAAAAAATGCGCAAATGAGCTAACAACCGAAAGTGTGCATTTAGAATAAAGTACAGTATTTTCAAAGGTTAGCAAAAAAGCATTTCAAAACGTCATTAACTATAGCATGAACAAAACTACAACCCTGAAAGAGCGTCAGCCCACAGGTTGAAAATGCGAGAACAATATAACCAACTCCACTCTTAAATACCTTCCAAGTCCTCATTGTGAACTGTAATATCTTCAGGAAGCCATCTGAGCATCATTGAGACCACTTCAGCCTGGTTTTTAAGATAACTCGTTAACACTTTAAAAGAATGCCTTAAAGAAATGAAAAAATGAATAAATTGAGAAGGCATCTACTTGTAATGGGCCCTGTGCAGACAAGGAAGTCAGTGACGGAAACAACTCCTGCCAAAGATCGGGACCTTCCCTTCTAACAATCTGTAACATGGAAACATTAGTAATCCACACAAATTGAGTGAACGCAAACAGTAATGATGACTGCAGGCGAAAGTCAATAAATATGAGATCCTACCTCAGCTACAAGGGCAGCTGACTGACTCTTCAGCGACCATTCCTCAGATGGACTAGCAATCTCTGACATTAGGTCAACAGAGACCTTAGCAAAATCCCTGCGTTCTGAGGGGCTTAATTCTTCCCACCGTAGTCTAACCAGATGCTGCAAAAAGAGAAAGATAGCTACATCATAAGGTTGTTATGCCCTTCTTAATATGCTGCAATGAGACATCGCGTAGAGTCCACTCAAAATTCAAATATAGATATGCCTTCAACATAGCATGCATTCTATATACATACTTTCGCATTAACATCTAAACTTTCCCAGTTGAACTCAACAGCGTTAGCTATCGGCTAATACAATGCTATTCCAAACCAATACCTGTAACATTTTGAAGGCATGCAGACGGATTTCTGAAGAGCATTCCTTCTTCACTAGAAGCAAGGAAACGTGCGCCAAAACCCTGATATCTCCAGACTTAATCTGCAATCATTGCAAGGTAACAGATCACGAATAGATCAATCAAAACAAATGCAACGACTTTCATAAAACTCTCAGGTATTAAAGGAATAACTGAACAACATTCATGCTGTCCAAAACAGTGATAGATGCACCCAATATAGGTTCCCCACAGATTATGCAACTTACTAAAACCTAAATCAAAAGAAAGACCTCTCTCCAACCAGTAACATGTTCTTATTGGTGTTGAAGGAAACATCCACGAGATTTAAGCATCACTTAGAGGATCCATAAGGTACAACAAGAGCTTCAACGAAAACATTAAAGCAGAGGGATCACCAGTAACCAAAACCTTAAACCCTCAATCAAAACACCAAACCCTAAAACCAGAAACTGTAAAGAAACAACCTTTAATCTTAAAATTTGTTCCTAGGCAAAAGATCACCGCTAAATTTAAAACCTTTACGAAGCATCAAGCAGAAGAACCTCAGCATTCGCATCAGAGTATCACAAGCAAAGCATTAACTTATAACACTTAGACCAGCCAGCACACAACCACTCAAATCAACCACAGGAAAGTAAAGAAAAAGGGATGAGGTTTTTAGAATTACAGATTCGAGGAATGCAACGGCGACTTTGCGAGCATCGGGAGTGGAGTTGTAATCGAGGACGGCGAGAATCGCTTGAGCCACGTTAGCAGCGGTGGTGTTGTTGGTGGTAGCATCCATTGTGTTCCGGCGAAAGAGAGCTCCTTTTTCCCCCTTTTTTTGAGAAACTCGTCTTAGTACCTAACGAAGATTCTCCTACGCGTCGTCTTCGACTTCTTTTCAAAATCAAACAGCTTCGCAAGAGAGAGAGAGAGAGAGAGAATCTGTAGTGGTTTTAATGAGGTTTCTAACGCTAATATTTATTATGTACTAATTGCTTTTTAAAGAAAAAAAAATATTTATCATGTAATTAGGGACTAAGCCGACTCTCAAGAAACACTTTCGGCTTTGGAGATTTTTAATTTAGCGTAGAAACAAAGTTGCAGTTTCCAATTAAATTCTTATTAAAACTTCAAAATCATTACTTTTTGATTTACAATGTAATAAATATATATATATTTACAATCATTATTTTTTCCTATGTTTTCTGACACTAATGTTTAAAAAAGTTGTTTCAAAAATATGATATTTTCATTGTATTTATGAATTTTATATTAGTTAATAAAGAGAAGTTATAACTTTGTTAAAAAATATTTATTAATTTGAATTATAATAATTGATTTGTTAACAAAACATACATTTATAATTAAAATATAGTCTATTTTTAATATGTGTGAAAATCCAGTAGATACATTTCTAGATATACAAGATTCTTTTGTTCACTACTTTTTGTCAAATCTATGTACTATTTTATTATTTGCAATTTTTAATTTAAATTGTACCAAAATCAATAGAAATATATAAGATTCTTTTCTTCACTCAAAGCCAAATGTTGTCAACTCTCTATGTAATAAAAACAAAAGGAATCTTCATAAAACAGCTCTATTTCCATCAACCTCCACATCCAGCCTCCTACTACCACTGCCGCAGCCACCACTCCTCCGCGTCTCAGCCGCAATGTCAGTAAACTCCACTGGCGCTAAAGGACCAGACCACATCTGGAGAGGCTCATTGGCGTAAGAAGTAAACGAAGTTGAGCTAAAAGGTATCTCAGATGGTGGTTCAAAACGCCTAGACAATCCCATTGGATAACCAAGTAAACCGTCTTGGTGTGGAGGAGGGAACTTGTCACTCTTGCTCTTTGCGTTTGCGTGAGTGATCATACGCATTCTCTGTGAAGTGAAAACATTCAGATATGTTTGAACAAACATGATAAGATAAAAGAAGTCAGTGTTCTCATACATCAATGTTAGATTGAATCTCAGCATTAGCCTGTGGAACCGGCATTGCTCTAGCAGCTCGTTCACGTGGTTTTGTTCTTCTTTTTCTTCCTCTCTCGTGTGCTTTACGTGTTTCTCTTAGTCTGAAAAAGTATATTAGCAGCAAGAACTCAATAACATGCTACCATCAAGACATTAAAGTAAAATGTATACCTTCTATACTCTTCATCTCGTCTCTTGGCATCAATCTCTTTAGTTGGAGGATACTTGGGAAGATCAAAAGGTTGACAGGGAAGAGGATACGTTGTGAAGAACTGTTACAACACATAATAAACAAAAAAAAGTTTGCAAACTTTTTCTACATTTGATCATCCATTAAATTGAGTGTTCCAAAAATCGTCAGACGGTAACTAAGCACTCAGTAGAGAACTACAAGGATTATCTGGGACGGTCTAGTCGTTAACAAATTATTGATTTATTTTACATATATTATATATCATCTCAATTTCTTTTATATTGAATATTTTACTTTTTAGGTTAAATTATAAAATTATTTTGATAAATTAGAACAATATATATATATATATATAAAATTAGACAAATTTGGCGAGTTTAACTAACAGTATTATTTGATTTAAAAGATTTAGACCATTTTAGATTGGTTTAAACAGATTTAAATTGTTTTAACTGACTTAAAATAATTTAAACTAATTTGAGTAGAATAAAATAGATTTTAAGAAAGTCTGTTTTGGTTATAACCGATTTATTGGAGGTGCCTAAACCAATTTTTAGAACATTGAATTAATCAATGTGGTTTGCTATTCCAAACTTTCTTAGCAATGTAAGTTCATAGACACTACACTTACATCACTCATTGATGCAGATGCCGCACTCATACGCTCAGCAGGGTCAAGTGCAAGGAGAGTATCCATAAGAGAAACTGCCTCAGGAGAGAACTCTCTATAAACCTCTCTTATGCGCCTCTTATACTGTGGTAAGGGCCTGTGTTGAGCATGCTTACGAGTAGAAGGTAACTTAATCTTCCTCCAGTATTCTTCTGAAGGTGATCCACATAACTTATAAATCCTATGCAGCTGCTCTACCTACAAAAAACAAAGATAACATATTCAAAGCTTTGAAATGAAAATCAAAGTCAGTCTTAAAAGTTAGAGAGAGGTAAACCTCGGTTCGACCAGGCATTATGGGTCTACCAGTAAGTAACTCGCCCAAAATGCAACCAGCGCTCCATAGATCAATACCAAAACCATACTCCACAACACCATGAAGAAGCTCTGGTGCTCTATACCATAAGGTAACCACACGGTTTGTCATCTGTTGCCTTCTTCTTGGATCAAAGAACGTTGCTAGACCAAAATCACCAATTTTGAGAACTCCTTCATCGTCTATAAGAAGGTTTGATCCCTTTATATCACGGTGAAGCACACCTCTGCTGTGACAATGCTCGAGACCCGAGAGCAGTTGTTTCATATAGCATTTAACCTGAAACTCAAAAAAGCTCATTTAATCACTACTAGTTTTTGTATTGAACGTTTTAAAACTAACCTGTTGCTTTGTGAACTTTATGTCAGGGCTGGCGACAAGACCAGCAAGATCATGGTGCATATAACGGAACACTAAGTACAAACTGCTTGACATTCTCGAAGTAACCAAACCTTCGAGTTTGATGACATTGGGATGATCCAACCTCCTTAGTATCAAAATCTCTCTAGCCATAAACCTCAAGCTCTCTTTTTCCTTTACATCGCACCGCACTTTCTTTAACGCCACTATGTTACCTGTTAGCAAGTCTTTGGCTTTGTACACATTGCTGTAAGTTCCTGATCCAATCTATTCACCAAAAAAAGAACAGATTCAATATAACAGCAACCTGCAAAGAAGATGAAGGTAGAAAAACAAGGGCTTACTTTCTCAATTTTTTCAAAAGAATCAGCCTTTCTTGGAAGCCAACCATTGAGAGCTTCTCCACAGATTTCAGATAACCAAGATGGCCAACCTGCAACCACCTGCTCACCAATCAGATGGTTTGGAGGATTACTCTTCCTCGGGTCAGGCTTATTAGACCTTTTACTTTCTCCTTTTGGCTTTTCATTAATCTCATTAACTCCAGCAGCAACAGGAACAACAATGGTCTCAGCTTCAGTGACGGCCTCCTTTACTTCTTTCCGTTTAGACTCGGACTTTGTGCTGACTTGGTGTCTGGACTCTGAAACTGAGTCTAATGAAGAAACGGGTCTCCCCAATACACAACCCATCTCATGAAACTAAGCTTCATTTGCTCAACATGTTCGACAGTAACTGCCATACACAAAACAAAGATGTAAAGTCAGCACCTTTATTATCTCTGTCTGGGACACCAAGACTTCAACTGGAACCCAGAATTTTTAAAATGTTTCATATCTGACAGAACAAGTTGAGAACAAACAGTGTTAATGGGTACAAGAAAGTTCCTTACTTTATGATGGAGGAGGAGCATAACTAGCGACCCAAATGAACAATTCTGGAACTTGAACAAGTATTTAATTAAAAACACCTTCACAGCCTCACAGGCACCAGAGGGAGAGAGTTCAAATAAAAAGAGAAGAGGAAGACAGAAAATCTCTTTTTCAAAGAAAGAAAATGTGAAACAGAAGGTACTTTGATTTGAAATAAAGAAGAGCATTTAGTTAAAGCACACAAATATTAAGAATAACGGCTTTGGGGAAAGCGAAGGTGAAAGATTGATTACACACACAAAAAGACATTAGTGTCAACAGACCAAAACACAAACCCTCCTTTGATTAAGGAGAAAGTAACCAACTTTAAATAATAAACAGACCAAAAAAAGAAGTTGTTAAATTCCTGAAGCTATAAGATCATACTCCCTCCATTTTTTTCTTTCTAATATATTAGTCACATATTTTAATAAATTATTTAATTTTGTACATTTTCTACAAAAAAAAGCATTATTTTTTTTCTATTATAAGATGTTTTGGGATTAGTCACACATTTTAATAAAATATTTAATTTTGTATATTTTCTAGAGAAGAACATTATTGACTATTTAATTAATCATATTTCAACTAATAAAAAACAATCTGCAAAATATAATATTGCATTAAAATTAATTAATTTTACATTGAAAATTGAAAATAAGATGTAATTTGAAACAAACAAAAAAATCTCTAAAACGTCTTATGGTTAAAAACGGTGAGAGTAGCCTATTAGCTGTAATTGTGTTAAAATAATCCAGATACCATATAGCTGGACAAAACGTTACATTTTCATCTCTCCGTTATCGTAAGAAACAGTGCTTTTTGTTATGGTAGAGTCTCTCCAATCAAAGAAGCTCAATTATTAAGACTGCATTGTTGACCTAACAGGGGACAAAAAAAGCTAAGAAACTAGTGATACATTCTGTCTTTCTGATCATAGAACAACACATTGGGAAGATGATAGAAGCGTCATAATCAACAACCATGAACTAAATTGGGCTTTTAAAAGGCTCTATATGTGGTGTGGATCAAGAAACCTCTGTTTTAATATCTCATAAAAAATTAGACAAAGTTTAAAGAGTGAAGCTGTTTAGTGACTACAATCCAAACTCGTATCAGATGCTTCACTTAAATAAGTAGAAATGTAAGTTTCTATGAAAATGACCAACACATTACCTTACAAAACCATAAGATGTTCTTAACGCAAAACAAAAACACGACATTTTTTCTGGATTGTTTTTTTTTCATGATAAAACGTTATAAAGATAATAAGCGTACACATTCAAAACTTTAAACTTATCTCCTCAGACCTCACTCTTCTTTTTCTTCTTATCCTTCTTTTCTTTCTTCTTGGCTGGCATTTCCGTTTCTTCTTCCTCGTGTTTCCTCTTCTTCTTCTTCTTTGACGGTTCCTCTGTTTTAGGCTCTTCGACTTCAGGTTCTACTTCTGTTTTCTTCTTCTTCGACTTCTTCTTTGAAGGTTTCTCAGTTTTGGCTTCTTCCTCTGCTGCATCATCAGCCTTCTTCTTCTTCTTTTTATCTTTCTTCTCTTTGGCACCGTTCTCAGCTGTGGAAGTTTGTCCCATAAGAGAGTCTGCAGCTGTGTTGTAAGTCTGCACAAAACAATAATCAGCAACTCAGCTGCACAAATCAAAATTTTCAGACAAGAATAACCAAACAAGCCAACTAATCTCACCTTCGCAGCAGTAATCAGACCACCAGATCCCATCTTCTTATCCTTATCATAAACTTCAATCTTTGGTTTGCCTTTAGCTGAACCAGACAAACGTCCTAAATCTTTTCCTTCTAGAGTTCTCAAACGTGTCTCGAGCTGTCCCAAAAATAATTAAACAACAAGGCAACCATTAATAAAGGGCCCAACAAGGTGGTTCAGAAAGATATTATGATTCAAGAAAAATATTAGAAGAGTACCTTTAAACGGCTTTCAACTCCCATAGTGTTGTCTTCACCATCACCAAGAGCATCACAACGGATAGCAAGCGCAGCTTTCGCAGCTAGTGACCGTGAGATTTTACCCTTGTTCTTCGGTGCAGCTTGACCAACCACAGAGGCATGGTAAATTAGACCGTATTTTGGAGTGGCGTGTTTGGTCTTGAGGGCTCTGAATAGGGCTTTCTCAGCTCCAAGAATCTGAACAGTGCTACCAGGTTGCTTTGAGAGGTTCACCAAGCTACCACCATGAGAGATTAGGCGAGCACCAACAAGCTCTCCAACGAGTGCTGTCAGGTTTGGTGCGATTGTGTTCATTCTACTCTTCAAGTAGTCATAAAGCTGAGCTCTGTACTCAGCAAGAGACAGAACCTGGTCGCAGAGTTCACGGATGTGTAATAAGTCAAGGTCACTGACTTCAGTTCCCATAGAGATCACAGCGGCCTCTTTAAGCTCGGCTTCAACTTCATCAGCCAATATCTGAAATGTTATAAAAAGAAGCATATTAGTTTCAATAACTTCCTGAAAGTCTAATACTGAAACCAAGAAAAGATTATCAACGGGAAGGGGAAACAAGGCTTAACCTCAGAGAAGTCTAGCTTTGCTGCATTGATTCGATTTCCCATTAATTTAACAGACTTGGCATAGAGGATATTGTCACTAATGATCTTGGCAAGCTCGGGAAAATGCCAACCGTACCATTCACGAACCCTCATAGCATAAGTGTTGAGCTCTTTGTCAAGATCATCAAGCAGACCAATAGCTTGGATTATCATTGTATCAACCTGTCAAAAACAAAAACTAAAGCATAAGGAAATACACAGAGAAACTCAACAGCATATCAGTTAAACGTAACTAATCATAATACAGAAGCTTCATAGTCAATAGCGTTGAGAAAGATTACTTTGTCAGAGCTGAACTTTAGTTTATATCTAGCAAGACTGTGAGATAACCCCAAGCTCATTGGAGCCAAGTCTTGATCACCTAACCCAGATATAAGTTCGGTAAGCTGGCTTCTCACACCACGCAACAGCTCCATAACAGCATTGTTGTGAACACAATCTATTTTCTACAAGAGTTAAACCAAATCCGTAAGAAACAACTCTATATCCACAAACAACATAAAACAAATGAAAATATCACACACCAGTTTCTCCTTGATAATGTTTCCAAGCTTCGAATCAGCGACAGCTAAGGTTTCACCTTCACAGTTAGCTTTCAGAAACTTGCGGAGACCCTTGCTTGGAGCTCCCTCCAACAACTTGGCCACTGCTTCAAGAGCTTCAGATGTGTTGTCAAACTTGTCAAAAGCTTTAAGCTTCACCATCTGTATAAAACACAAAAACGCTTTGAGAAACATAAACTAAACACATAACCCATAAACTATCTTTAAAACAGATGAATCACCTTTCTGGCTGAATCTGCAGACGAGAACACATTACCCAAATCCTACAAACACCAAAATGACAATACTCAGAATAAATAATAAATTATTATATAAACGAAGCCATAAGAACACAAAAAGTGAAGAAAATAATAACCTCAACATTAGAGAGCTTTCCTTCATCTAATACTTTAAAAAGAGCGAAACCACCAGGTGTCTCAAACAGAACAAGCATCTTCACAAGATTAAGTTAACACCTGCAATATAAGATTAACGAAAACCATTTTAAATCAGCTAAACGTATACACACTCATAACCACACAAAGCTAAAGTTTTTGGAGATAAGACACTTATTTACATATCATATCATATCCACATGAACATACAGGAACAAACAAGATAGACAGAACACGAGTTCAAGCAGATACCATGTCAGATTCTTGAAACTTCCCACCATGACAAGAACTATACTAACACAAAACTAAAAAATTAAAGACATGAAGCACTGATAACGTTGAGAGAGAGGACGAGAAAGATTTAGTACCTCGGAGGATCTACGAAGAGAAAGTAGTCAGGAGCCGCGTGTTAGCTAGGGTTTAACAGGGTCTTAGTTTTTATATAGTTGTTGAAGAAGAAAGGCCAAGAAGATACTTAAAACGCTGCGTTTTAATTTCGAAGTGGCGTTTGTTTATAACTTTGTTGTAATCTAGGGTTTTCAATATATTGGGCCTAATTAAATTCGGCCCATTAAGTTGAATGCAATAAAGTAGTTAAGATCGTTATGTTTCGTTTTGGTTTAATGGAGTCTTTCAAGTTGTTGTCTTTACTACGATTCTGCACCAGTGCCAAGTCACTAAAACAAGCCAAGCTTCTTCACCAGAGAACACTCGCGTTAGGTTTGCAAAGCGACGTCGTTCTCTGCAAAAGTCTCATCAACGTCTACTTCGCTTGTAAGGACCATTCCTCCGCGAGACACGTCGTCTCCGAGAACAACACCCATGTCCAATCAGATGTCTACATCTGGAACTCCCTCTTGTCCGGCTACGCAAAGAGCTCCATGTTCCACGAAGCTCTTGAGGTTTTCAGGAGATTGCTGAATTGCCCATTTTGCGTCGCGGATTCATACACATACCCAAATGTGATCAAGGCTTGTGGTGCGTTGGGTAGAGAGTTCCACGGTAGAATGGTTCATACCGTTGTGGTGAAGAGTGGGCATGTTTGTGATGTGGTCGTGGCGAGCTCTTTGATTGGGATGTACGCGAGGTTTAACTTGTTTGGGAGTTCAGTACAGGTGTTCGACGAAATGCCTGAGAGAGATGTTGAGTCTTGGAACACGGTTATATCCTGTTTTTATCAAAGCGGGGAGGCGGAGAAGGCTTTGGAGTTGTTTGATAGGATGGAAAAGTCTGGTTTTGAGCCAAACTCGGTGTCGTTGACGGTAGCTATATCAGCTTGCTCGAGGCTGTTGTGTTTGGAGAGAGGGAAGGAGATTCACAGAAAATATGTGACGAAAGGGTTTGAGTCAGATGAGTATGTGAGCTCTGCTCTTGTGGATATGTATGGGAAGTGTGGATGTTTGGAGTTGGCTAGAGAAGTTTTTGAGCACATGACTAGAAAGAGTTTGGTTGCTTGGAATTCTATGATCAGAGGTTTTGTCGGTAGAGGAGATAGTAAGTCATGTATTGAGCTTTTGAGTAGAATGCTCATAGAAGGAACTCGACCTAGTCAGACGACCTTGACCAGCATTCTACTAGCTTGCTCTCGGTCAGCGAATCTCCGACATGGAAATTTTTTACACGGTTATGTGATTAGGTGCTTTGTAGACGCAGATGTTTTTATGAACTGTTCGCTGATTGATCTTTACTTCAAGTGTGGTGAAGTTAAGTTGGCTGAATCCATCTTTGCAAAGACACAGAAGGTTTTCGTTGAGTCATGGAATGTTATGATCTCTGGTTATGTCAGTGTAGGTGATTGGTTTAAGGCTATTGAAGTGTATGACCAAATGGTGAGTGTTGGAGTGAAGCCAGACGCAGTAACTTTCACAAGTGTTTTACCTGCTTGTTCGCAACTGGCTTTGTTAGAGAAAGGCAAGCGGATTCATTTGTCCTTTAGTGAGAGTGGGCTCGAAACAGACGAGTTGCTGATGGGTGCACTTCTTGATATGTATTCTAAATGCGGAGATGTTAAAGAAGCTTCTAAAATTTTTAAAAGTATGCCAAAGAAGGATGTTGTGTCCTGGACAGTAATGATCTCTGCGTATGGATCTCATGGTCAACCCAGAGAAGCGCTACACCATTTTGATGAAATGCAGAAGTTTGGTGTAAAACCTGATGGTGTTACTTTTCTTGCTGTATTGTCTGCTTGCGGTCATAGTGGGTTTATTGAGGAAGGTATCAAGTTCTTCAGTCAAATGAGTTCCAAGTTCGGAATCAAGCCTAGTATTGAACACTACTCGTGCTTGATTGACATTCTTGGCCGAGCAGGGCGGTTGCTTGAAGCTTACGACATTCTTCAACAAAAACCAGAGACAAGAGATGACGCAGAGCTTCTCAGAACTCTCTTCTCTGCCTGTTGCTTGCACCGGGATCATTCATTGGGAAGTAAAATTGCAAAATTGCTTTTGGAGAGATATCCAGATGATGCATCAACCTACTCTGTCTTATTCAATTTGTATGCTTCTGGTGAGTCATGGGATGCAGCAAGGAAAGTCAAACTGAAGATGAAAGAAGTGGGACTGAAGAAGAAGCCTGGGTGCAGTTGGATTGAGATTAATGAACAAGTGTGCCACTTCTTTGCTGAGGACAGGTCTCATCCACAAGCTGAGAATGTTTATGAGTGTCTTGCCCTTTTAAGTGGCCATATTGATTCTGGGCAATGATTATTCTAGTGTTGTTGCATCTGTCCCAAGACAACAACATCTCAAGCAACATAGTAGATTCAGTGCAAAGTCAACTTCACTACCAAAACCTATAAAGTTGTTGGAGCCTATCTTCACAACATTAACATAATGCATTTCCTGGGGAGATTACCTTGTGTAAACCTATATCTGGTTTCTTCCAAATATATGCCCTTGCAGTGGCTAAGCTCATATCTGGAGACAAGACCTGGAAAGCACAGAATCAACTTGTTAATACCAGATTCAACATGATCTTGTAAGATGTAAACCTCTCCAATTTGATAAAATGTAGAAGATAGACAAGAGATCTACTTTTTTTTTTTTGAAAAATGCTGAAGATATATGTGAACCAGAATTTTCATTAAGTCAACGGGTTATCACATGTAATGTGTTAATTCAAATTTAACACGTCTCTCTTCGTCATGAAAGACTAAAGGACCTTTGCATACAGGTGGGATAATGGCAACCCGCTCCTCGAGGAAAAAAGAGGTACCAACTTTTGTCTTAAAACGGACCTACCATGAACCTGATTCTCTAATCATTTTTGATATATTCTTTTTTATTTTGATCCTCCTATGCGCAGAAGTCGTACTAATCCACTATATTGTTTGAAGAAGAAACAGTGAGAGAGAGAAAGACAGAAAGACAGTGGAAGATGTTCCATTTCTGAAATCAAGACCATCATCATTCATCACCAGACAAAAACAGTGTTCAATCATTTGACAAAGCCTTCCACTTTCCAACCCATACCTTTTTTCAAAAATCAATAACTTGGGTTGAGTTGTTGTATTGTCTCGCACTTGCTGGATCTTTTGCCTTTGAGAAGATATCAGGTTTCTTTTGATTTATAGCTTTAAACCCATTACACAGACATATATACATGTGAGAATCTGGTTCTGTTTCTCTGTTATATGCTTCAAAGTCTGGATTTTACTTTTTTTGGTTTCCTTCTCTTGTAATTCTTCTGTATGCTAGTTTGCTTCATCTTTACTTCTCTCTTCTTCTTTTCTTTTAATTACTTTATTTTTTCGAAGGGTTTTCTTGTTTCTGACAAATAAAACGTTTTTTATTTCTCTCTGCTGGGAACTTACAATAATCAATTATCTGTCCTGAGTTTTATGACAACTCAAGTTGTCTTCTTGTTCAGAGTTCTGTAATAAAGTATAATAATGATAAGTATTTAGTGTTCTTTTTTCTTTGTTCCTAACTACCATTCTACATTGCATACATTGAGTTGTTGTTGTTGTTGTTGTGGTCGTCCATTCCACTCCCACTTCTTCTTTGATATTTTTTTATATTCAGTCAGAAGTTGGATCTCGTTCATTTGAGCTAAGAAAAATGTTGATTTCAGCTGAAAAAGAAGAGATCTTGATCTCTCAGTCTCCAGTTAGCTCAATGTCGGTTCTTGAATCTGTTGAATCGCCACAACCTGTTCCTTTGGTCTACACTGATGTAACTATTGTTCCTGAGCATGAAAGGAATGAGCTTGAAAAGTCAATATCAAGCCTCGAAGGTATCTCTTGATATGCTTCTCCTCTAAGTTTTCTTAATGTCATATTTGTTCATAGTATCATTTCTATTTGATCAAGAAGTTTAAGATGAATCGGAGTTTAATTTGATCTGGGTTGGTATCCACAGGAGAAGTTTTGGAATTGAAGTCAAAGCTAAAGTCATTGGATGAAAAGAGAAAGGAAGTTCTGAATAAGATTATAGACACTAAAGGTTGTGACTCTATAATGCTAAAACTATTTTCTTGGGTTTAAATTTGATTATTGTTTTAAAAGTGGCTTCAATTTGCAGGAAGCATACGTGTGTTTTGTAGAGTAAGGCCATTTCTATTGACGGAAAGGAGACCGATCAGGGAACCTGTTTCGTTTGGATCAGACAATGTTGTAGTTAGATCTGCTGGAGTTAGAAAGGAGTTTGAGTTTGATAAAGTTTTTCATCAAACAGCAACTCAAGGTTAGTCTCCTGCTAGGCTTTACTGATCCCCTTTTTTATATATCTTAGCTTTCTGTTTCCTTCCAGTTGTGAGTAAATGAGGCCTTCTCATGGTTGAAAAAAAAACTCTGTAGAAGACGTTTTTGGAGAAGTAAAACCGATTCTTAGATCTGCACTTGATGGTCACAATGTATGTGTCTTAGCATACGGTCAAACTGGGACAGGAAAGACATTTACCATGGTCAGTCATTCTTGAAACATTTCATTCAAAGAGTTGTTTTTTTCTTCTAAGCTAAGGAAGAGTTTTGTCTTTTACCTTGTTCAGGATGGCACAAACGAGCAACCAGGCCTTGCTCCTAGAGCTATGAAAGAGCTTTTCAAAGAAGCTTCGATGGATCCTACCCATTCTGTGACCTTTACGATGAGTATGTTGGAGATCTACATGGGTAACCTGAAAGATCTGTTGTCTGCAAGACAGTCTCTGAGGTTTAATGAAGGCTCAACTAAATGGTAAGTAAAACAACTCTCGTATCCAAAGGCTTATCGTATAAAACCTCACACATTTTTTCTAAGTACTTTCTCTTGACTGCAGCAACCTCAATATTCAAGTAGACTCAAAGGGTTCGGTCGAAGTCGAGGGTTTGACTGAAGTGGAAGTGACGGACTCCACAAAGGCTAGATGGTGGTACAACAAAGGAAGACGAGTCAGATCAACTTCCTGGACAAACGTGAATGAAGCTTCAAGCAGATCTCATTGGTAGGTTCCTAATGAGTTCAAATCTGTTGTCATTTCTCAAATCAGTTGTCATTTCAACTCTTATTCAACTAGTTTATCTCTAGTTTAACAAGGATTACAATATTTCGTCGTGGGGATGGTGTGGGATCAAAAACTGAAGTTAGCAAGCTTTGGATGATAGATCTCGGAGGAAGCGAGAGGCTCTTGAAAACCAGAGCAATAGGACAAACTATGGATGAAGGAAGAGCCATAAACCTCTCACTTTCTTCTCTTGGAGATGTGATCGCAGCTTTAAGAAGAAAGAAGGGACATGTGCCTTACAGGCAAGCTCTCAGCTTTTAATTTCTTTTCACACACATATTCCATTGAAGTAGATCTCGCCTTGGTCATGCTATTGAGTTTTTAACTTTTTTCTTGGTTGCAGAAACAGCAAGCTAACTCAAATCCTTAAAGATTCTTTAGGTAAAGGCATATGGTTGCTTTTTTAAAAAGTGTTTCCAGATTGCCATATACTGACGTTATGTAAGTTTAATTGCTTTCATGAGTTTAATGGATATGTGTATTTTTAACGTTTTTAGGTACTAGATCAAAGGTTCTGATGCTTGTGCACATAAGTCCACGTGATGAAGATGTCGGTGAAACAATTTGCTCTCTGAGCTTTACAAAACGTGCGAGAGCCATAGAGTCTAATAGAGGACTAACAGAAGTAAGCACATGTACTGCAGTATCTACATGTATAGATCCACTGATTGCTGAATGTTCTCATCGTTATTGCTTAGGAACTTCGAAAGCTAAGAGAAAAGAAAGTATCTGAACTTGAAGAAGAAATGCAAAACACTCAAGAAAGTTGCAAGAAGATCATAACACGCTTACAGGAAGCAGAGTGCCGTCTTAGTGAAAACAAGAAACTCTTGTTGTCCACTAATGATAGTTATCAAGAAGAAGTTCTTTCGCCTTCAGATCATCTTAAACAGACTGATGCAACCCCAAAATCATCTGATAAACTTGTCAAAACAAGCAAGAGTTCTGGGCATGTCCCACGTTTCATGACTGCAACCGTTGCTAGTCGCCTAAGGCAAACAATGTCAGAGAAGCAAATCAATGCAAAGACTCAGAGCATACGATCAGTTGCTAAAGCTCTTACGCAGTTTTCCACTTCTCAGTCGCTTAGCCTCTCTGACTCGCGCAGCAGAGGTCTCCTTAGAAGATCATACACAAAGCAGCTTCAAGCTGCAGCTAAGAGTGGAACACCAGAAACGCCTAGAAGGGATAGTAAAGACACTTCTTTACAGAAAAGGACTATCAATGATACTTCTTCGCCAAGGAGCAAGATGGTTACTTCATCAGATCCGAATGTGAGAGCTAAACTTTGTTACCACAGGAGAAGAATGTCAAGCTTGACATGATCTAACAGAAGTCAATCAAGAACCAGGTCTTTCTTCTTTCTTTTGCATTCCTTGTGAATTTTGCGAGTTCTAGTCTAGGGTGATGGTCCAGTTGCGGTTTGAGGACCATTGGCACTTTTGGATGTTGCAGTTCTGGTTTTAAAAGGACGCAATACTCAAGTTACTCTTAGTTCTTACAGCTGAGAGAGCTTGCCTATGTTTTGTGTTGGACTGTTTTCTCAACTCTTTCTTTGGGTTGGTGTTAGCTTTGATTTTGGATGTTCTTATGGTGTTCACAGAAACTGGATCAGAATTAATACTTCAGCTTTTGTCTTTATTTGGGGTTTCAAATAGAGAAGTGTGAAAGGGTCGATGATTTTGTTTTGTAATCTTTTGAAGTTCCTAATGACACAATACAATATTCTTACTCTTTTTGTAAGTTTGTAACATAGTGGTGGTGGGCACATTACCCAATACCCGAACTCGTATCCGAACCCGAACTAAAATATCCGAACCGAAATCCGAACCGAGTAGCAAAATACCCGAACGGGTATTGAGTTAAGAGAGTTTGGATATCCGA